>CAUYTI010008539.1:0-59094 GCA_963575145.1 Galago senegalensis | reverse complement strand
GCGCCCTGCAGAAGGCCAAGCAGGACATGGCCTGCCTGCTCAAGGAGTACCAGGAGGTGATGAACTCCAAGCTGGGCCTGGACATCGAGATCGCCACCTACAGGCGCCTGCTGGAGGGCGAGGAGCAGAGGTGGGTCCAGCTTGGTCAGAGCCACTGGTGCCTATTCCTTGCACAAACCCTAACTTGCCCCTGGCTGAACAGTGGCTAAGACTCTGTGGGAAGAAACCTATGTTTTATCACTTTTGGGGTGAGTGGCTAGTCAGACTCTCTGCCCCTAATTCCTTGACCAACTGCAGACCCCACCCTGTTAGCCGCTTTGGCCTGGTTACTAATGTTGCTTCTTTCTCCTCCACCCTCAGACTGTGCGAAGGCGTTGGGGCTGTGAATGTCTGTGAGTATTTGGGCCTGGTGTTTGGATGGACTTAGTCCCTCTCTGGGATGGAGGGCACAGTCTGGAAGGAGGGATTTCACTGAGAGCAGATATGGGAGTGGGTTGACATCCCAGCAGAAGGGACTTAAGGACAGCAGGGAAGATCACAGCTTTCTGACTAGATAGAACTAGAATTGTCAACTAAAGAGGCTCCTGACGTTTAATATCCAGAGCCCAGGGTTTGGGCAGGGTTGGTGGTCAGGGAGGGGGAACGGCTTGCCCCCCAGAATTCTGACTCAGCTTTGGGGGTTCACAGGTGTCAGCAGCTCCCGGGGCGGGGTCGTGTGCGGAGACCTCTGTGTGTCCGGCTCCCGGCCTGTAACCGGCAGTGTGTGCAGTGCCCCCTGCACTGGGAACCTGGCAGTGAGCACCGGGATGTGCGCACCTTGCAATTCAGTTAGGTCTTGTGGCCTGGGTACCTGCGGAGTGGGCTCCTGCGGCGTCAGTTCCTTAGGCGTGGGCTCCTGCAGCAGCAGCTGCCGGAAATGTTAAGTTCCCAGCTCCTGCCCTGCCCATCTCACCCCCCCGCCCCAGGCCAGGCACCTGGAGCAAGTGCTCAGTCCCTTCTCCTACACTTGGAAAGGTCTCTCCCACTCCTGGTCTCTCATTTTCCCGTGTGACCCTCTACTCCTTGACTCTGAAGCCCCACACTGGGAAAGGCTACCCAAGAAAGGAATTCCCTTGGAGCCCACAGGAAGGGGGCTCAGAGGCAGAGAGGACCAGTGCCTTAACCAGGGGATCAATGGCCAGAGCCCCCGGCCTCTCTCCTTCCTCCACTGTCCTGTACATCTGTCTTTATCTGTATTTCCAATAAATCAATGTAGCCAACCCTGAGTCTCATCTGCATCTGTGCTAACTTCCTCAGGAACTGGGACTCAACAGGGCCCCCAAAGGTATGTGGGGCAGAGAAGGGCCTAGGCCTAGAGTCTCCATAATTCTCTCCCTCAGGTCATACTAGTCTCAGATTTAGTTGAGGGTTGTGCTAAGCCTTACCCTGCGTGCTGTAACTTTATCCACACCACCATGATGATACATCTTGCAGATGAAGAAACCAGAACTCAGAGACAATAACTGGAGTAGAGTATCTTACTGAGTTTGGTGGTCGAAACCCTCTGTGTGTCTTCAGTGCTCATGTCCCCAAACACAGCTGCCTCCTAGAAAGCGTTCTATGCACATCTGTAAACCGATGAATAATAAAAACTCAGCGCTTAAGGAAAGATCACTCATTGCTTTGGTGGGAAAAACTCATGCCCGAGTAATTTATTGGAATTCTTTAAGGGATGAATACATGAATATGATTTAACATTGCAAAAAGTCTTCAGTGTGGCTTTTTTTTTTTAATGGAGTCATTCTGGGGTTTGGAGACCTGCCATAGCTCATACACTTCCTCAAGGACAGAAAGCACATACCAAGAAGATGATTTGGCAACATCAAGGTAGAAGCACAGACTCGAGCCGGACTGCCTGGGTCCAAAGCTAGGCTCTGGCCTTTCCTGCCTAAGTGATCTTGGCAATGTACCCACCCTCTCTATGCCTGTTTCCATGTTTCTAAAATGAGGATGCTATAAAGAGCATCTAATTCATTAAGCAATTCCAAATACATAAAATACATAAACAGTATGTGCCACAAAATAATCATTACATGTGCCTTATCATTAGTATTATTCATTTGCAGAATGTAAAGTAGAGGTCCCTCCAGGATTAGGGCCATGGCCAGCCTCTTATTACACTTATATCTGTGATCAGAGATTGCAAGTACACAGAGAAATCTCCACTATTGCCAGGGCAGTCGAGCTCCTTCATGCAGGGATGTATTCACCTGATAGGGACCAGAATATCGTAGCTGGTGGGTAGAGGTGGGAAGATGGCAGACGGGCCAAGGTGAGTCACTGAACAAACATCTTTACAGCTGGTGAATCTCTAAACTTCCAGTCAAAGGCCCAGAGAATGTAGCAGAAATGGAAGTTCCTCACTTGTACCACTCAGGGCAATAGGAATAATTAGGAATATTGAGAGACCAGAGATGGGTGGTCTGAAAAGACAAAAGTTTGTGTAAGGGGTAGGACCAAGCCAAGGTCTCCTGGCCATTACTGATGGAATCTGGAGCAGGACAGAACCCTGGAGAATTCCAGAGTGTGTAATCATCCCAACCAGCCCTCTAGGTTGTGACACTACACAGCTCAGGGGGAGTCCCTGTCAGGGGTCCAGACATGAGGCGCAATCAGCTGCAGTCCCCCAGTCCTCCCCAGTTCAGAAGCCAACTACAACTCCGCCCCTTCATGTCTCACTGGTCACATCCACCCAGCTGGCCCTTGGTGACCTGCCGTACCTCACCCTCTCCCTCCTTCTGGTTCTTTTCCACTGCAGTTCCACAACCCTGTCTCCCTCTAGGTTCCCACTCTCAAGCTTGGGCAGAGGAGCAATGGGGGATGAATCAAATACACAACGACCATGGTGCAGACAGGTGAAGAAAACATGACACTTAACTGCGTGGCCTATAGCAGGACACCTACCTTTTCTGGGACTTAGCATATTTGCTAATGAAATAAAATGTTTGGACTAGATGGCTGCTGGTGTCCCTTACCAATTAAAAGTTCTGTTATTCCTTAGGAGAAGTGGGACAGGATTAGGAACTGGAGGGAAATGGGGAATCTGTATTCCAGGCAGCTGTAAAGTGCACGCACCTGCTATCCGTATACTCATTCTGCGCTGCTGTGTCTACAGGCAGCTATCTTCAAGTGGGACAATATGATTGCATCCAGGTCTATGCATATGTCCAGGCATCTGTGTGTACACGTGAATGTGAGGGTTTCTACGCATGTGATTATACATGCAAATGTGTGGATCTGTCTATCTACTAAAGAGAGGAATTTGTGTGTACCTGTGGACATAAGTGCATATGTGTACATGAGCAGACCCATGTGGCTGAGGCAGGGGTCACAGATGGAGAACTGGGCTAAGGTGGGAGTAGCAGTGGGCAGGCACCAACAGGCATCATCATCAGCTGACCTCAGATTTGGCAGAATCTTCTTTAAAGGTGCTTAAAACCTTTCCAAAGAACTCCATTAAGTAAGGTATTAATTATAGAAATACAACTCTTTCTGTGTTTTAAGAACTTAACAAACAGCAGTATCTTTAATTCTCAAACAATCCTATGATAGGTATTCTATTTTACAGTAAAATTCAGCTCAGAAAAGTGGGGAGGAAAAGAAGAGGAAAACATTTAGATGCACCATTTGGGTCTGGGGAAGAGCAGGACTGAGGCTCAGAAACAGATGAACAGTTTGGTCAAGGTAAGAGCAAGACAGGGAACAGAATCCAGGCCCTTCTGTCCCTACTCCAGGCTGGTCTGGTTGACATCTTGCAGCTGGAATCACAGCAGGAATGAATGCACTTAGATTCCATAGGGGATATGTAGGATGAGAAATAGTAATGGTGGGAAAACAAGGCCCATGTCCCCCAGGACAGGGAAGAGCAACCAGGACCACAGAGCCTCAGCCAGTTCACAGCTACTGTGAGATAGATGGATGAGACAGTCACCAGCCTTGAGGGGCTCAGTGAAGATGTGAACACAGCTTAGTTAGCATCTGACATGTTTCAGTGCTATGAAGTGTGAAGCAGACATAGGCAGCCCAGAGGACTGACCCCTTTTGGTCCCCTTCTGCTGAGGAGCAATGACTGAACTGGCGACAACCCCCTTCCCTTTGGAAGTCACCCTGAGTCACAAAGCTTATAATGGGCTAGTGAATGACTCTCCATAAAAGCACTAGGTAGTTGTCTCCCACCCCAGGCTGGAATGTGGCATATGGCCAGGGTAGCCTCTCAGAAAATTGGTCCCCAAACCACAAACACTGCTGGTAACCTACATGCCCTGGCCCAGAAAGGGACTTAAACCTGATCCCAAAGCACTTGGGATGTCTAAGTCTAGGCTTAGAGTTAGGGGAGAAATGTGGGCAGCCAGTCTCCAGGGATGCAGGTAGCACAATGTGCATCCTGCCTACAGTCCTTGGTGACAAAGGACTTTGTTAACATGATCATCCAGTAGGAGCTAGAGAAAAGTGGCCTAGAATACAATTTCATTACCTCCTACCACAATGCGAGGAACAGAGAGCTGGGCAGCTCTGCTTTCAGACAGCCGTTTTGCTTTGGGAGTGTCGGTAAGAATATTTATACAAAAAAAGAAAAAAGAAAAAAAAGAATATTTAGACAAATAGAGCGAGTCAGTATGGTTGACTGGGACTGATGTGTGAGCCCTGTGGGGCCACATCCTCTACCTCTCAGGGGAGGAGAAGCTTGCCAGCCCAGTTTCCCTCCCATTCCTCTTTCATGAGGCTGTTCTGTTTATCCAGGAAGAGGACCTTTAGGATACCTGTTCTCTGGGCAGGGACCCAGCAGAAACACAGCAGACATGCTGGCACTAGAGTACCTTAAAAGGTAAAGCCAAGGCCTCTGGCCAATGACGCACCTTAGCCTCACCCAGGGACACAGAAAGTAGGAACTGTTGTTCCCGAGATGCATTGATGATGTAATCCTTTGTGCAATAGAAAAGAATGTGAACTCATGGAACAGAAGCTTCTCTCCAGCTTGTGTGGCAAGGACAGGCCAGAAACCCAGCCTTTCTCTGGCCACTCTACCCACTAAACTGGACTATCTTCTGCCCTCCAAAGTCCAGTTGCCTTGTGAAAAATCAGACCAAACTACACCCCAGATCGGGAAGTAAAGGCAGAGTCAGAGCCTCCATCTGATTCCAAAGTCCACGCTGTCTTTCACCCTACTAAGTTGTTCTCCTGCCCACCACCGGCTCACTTGTTAAACTAGAATCAAGGCCTGGACCACCCAAATGTGTTCATATCCCCCTAACCCCAATCTGTGAGGGCCGTCTGTCCCAGAGCCTGTCCTCCAGAGCCCTGTTCTCTTTCTGATCTGTTTGTGTCTGGCCTGCCTCCCACCTAACACCTCACCTGCAGGAAGCCAGTACCAGAGGGTGTGTTGCTCACTGTCAAATGCCAAGCACTATTCAACAAGGATTTGTAAAGTGAATGAATCCATGAGTGAATGAATGGACCAGTGAATGCAGTTCTCAGCTCCTCTGCCCATACAAGAGGAATGTGGACCCCAGTCTAGACCCTCCTGCATGAATTAACTGCTTCTCTCACTTTCCCCAGGGCCCTCTGAGTGCCCCCCTCCCCTCAACACACACAAAAGATCCCGGTACTATAACATCAAATCACCATAAACTTGTTACCAGGACCCACCTAACACAAGGGAAGGCTTGCTTCCTGGTACTGTTGACCCTCTGGCCCCCAATTAGGCACTTCCGTCTGTGCTCTGGGAATGAATGGCCAGGGTAACCCAGGTCAGACACCCTGGCAGCTCTGCCCACTGCACAATGTTTATTGCAGAGGAGAAATCCCTGGAAAAGAGGGGTGGGGGCAGTTCGTAGCAATAGGGTGCTGGGTCCAGGTAAGCCACAGGCCAACCCAATGGCACCAATGTCCGCTATCTCCACGCTGGGGACGGATCTGCGATGGTTCTGCTGTTAAGCTGTGCTCCAACACCTTACGCTCCGGGGTGGGGGCAAGAGGGAGAGGAGAGATAGGGGCCAGCTCCACAGGAGAGGGAGTCTGAGACAAAAGGCCAAGTCTCTAGGGTCAGAAGCTGGGGTTCCTTGTCTTCTTCGGAGCGGGGCAGAAGGGCTCAACATCCGCTGGGGCTGCCGCAGCTCAAGTCCCCAGCACAGCCGGCGGAGCCGCAGAGCGCGCAACCGCCGCCAGGGGCGCTCGTCTCCAGGGCGCCAGGGCGGGAGTCCGGGCGGGGCCCGCTGGCAGGAACGCTGCTGCAGGGAGCTGAGCAAAGAGCGGCGGTCGGAAGGAGGGAAGTCCTCCTGGGCCTCACCCCCGCCGCAGCAGACAGACATACAGACTTCTTCTCCAGTCGACAGATGCTCCGACCCTCCTCCCCGCCAAGAGACAGATGTGCAAACTGCCCCAAGGAAGAGATACACAGACCCCGTTCCCCAAAGAACAGACTCCAGGACACCCTCCACACACACAAACACACAAAATCACCCCCAAAAGGAGAAAAGGGGAGCAGTCTCAGACATAGGACAGAAACACACTGCTTCTCTCTTTGGAGAAGAGGGGCACACAGGTGGGGAGTAGGGATGAGGGCCAGGAAATAAAGGGAGCTGAGTGCTAGGACCAGTCAAGCCTGCTGTCTACTTACGGACGCTCCCTGCCCCAAATCCCAGACCAAGCCTGTGGGGAGAAGAAGGCAGCAGGTGAATACTTCTAGTGGCCAGGTTTGACATCCTCCATTCTCCAACAGTCACTCCTGAGCTTCCAGAACAGGCAGTCTTTCCACACTGCCAGCACCTTGACTCTGATCCCCACCATCCTTTGAGTAAAAACTCTTTCCAAGCCTTTAAACTTAATCCCTCCTGCCTTAAACTCATATAACCCACTTTCCTTGATGACTTCTTGGAGGAGGGAGAAAGCAAAAGATAAACACCCTTTCTTTGGTCTAACCTGACCTTAGAAGGTGAGACCCTGAGGAAGGCGTCTTAAACTTTGCAAGGAGACTACAGAGGAAGTAACTCAATTATTGAAGAACATTGTTTGAGCCTCACTCTCCCTGTGTGGCCTTGGGGTTGTCATTTAGCCTCTCAAGACTTGGTTTTCTCATCTTTAAAATAGGGATATAGTGCCCCCACCCAGGGTTTTTGTGGGGTTTGAAGTAGGTAATCGTGCAATAGGTGAGTGATCAGCGCCTGGTATGCCCAACTCATGCTGGCATCCTTGTTCCCTACTATGGTCTACTGGATTAAAAACCAACCTTGCCTTCCCAGGCCTGGGAGAAGAGCAGTGCGCAGAAGGCAATCAGTCACTCTGGGGACCTATTCCCACAGGCTAAGCCTTAATTTCTCAATGGACAAACTTGCCCCTACTACCTAATTCTGGGGGGCCTGGGACAGGAAGACTTGAAGGGTCACCCCACTCCTTTAACTTTTTGTTCAAAGGAGCTCTAAAATAATGGGGGGGAAACTGGCTCATGGACAATAAATCCCTGGATACCCAAGTTATCTTTCCCCACTGCTCCTGGCTGACAAGGGTGGTGGCTACCTACCCTCCTGCATTCCCCTCCCCTGCCCACTTCTGAAGCCTGTCCCAGCACTCACCTGTTCTCCTCGCCCGCCAACAGCTTGCGGTAGGTGGCGATCTCAAAGTCCAGGCCCAGCTTGACAACCATCAGCTCCTGGTACTCACGCAGCTGCCGCACCATGTCCTGCTTGGCCTGCTGCAGGGCGGCCTCCAGCCAGGCCAGCTTGCCTTTGGCACTACCCGAGGCACCCTCCTCCTGCAGAGCTGGCTGCTCCTTAGCTTTCTCTAGTTCACAGGCCTGGGGGGTGAAAGGCAGGCCAAGGGCAAGAAGACATCCTTGGCCCCCTTGGCCCCCACTTCACCCCTCTCACAGAATCAGACTTTCTCAGAGGCTGGAGTGCCAAGGAGGGATTAGAGCATGTCAGCGGTTGTTAGGAGTAAGTGTGCCCATTAGGAAACTTGTGTTTGTGCCAGTAGGGCAGGATAAAAAGAACCTGCTCACCCTTCTACTCTCAGGGTGATGCTTTGGGACCAGCCATCTGGGATGGCTGCGAGAGAGCCTTTTACATCAAGTATGGTGACACTTGTAATAAGAGCTAGGATCCAGGAAGCAGCAAATGCTCTCCAGCACATAATGCTAGGGTTATTGTTTCAAAAGGAAAATAGGAGCAACACCCATTCCTCACAGGGGCCTAGAGTTTATAGTCTCTGGAGAGAAAAATGAATGACAAATGCCCGTCCTGGCAAGGTATGCCTGCTGTTTGGGAAACCAGAGCGGCTGTGGCTTGTGGGAGCCTGAACCACAGCAGGCCCACCCAGTCACTCTGCCCCTTTAGGACACGAGCAGCTCATCTCTCCTCAGAGTCATCAGTTCCTGGACAAGGGAGACAAATCCTGCATGAGTGTCCCTCTGAGTCTGAGATACTTGATCTGCAGGAGGGGAGCAAAGACTGAGAGAGGAAGCCCTTCTCTCTGTGGAGTGGGACATGAGCCAGGGGGGCTTGACAGGGGGCTACTAGGACAAAGGAGATGAGGCTGGGAGAGTGGGAGAAAGAACACCCCCTACAGGGGCCTGGCTGGAAGCATCAAAAGGGGGGAGGCCAAGTACTAAACATAGATCAAGAGTGCCCAATTTCATGCACACAAAAATGCCCCCTCCCATTTTCTTGAAATCCCCAGAAGCTCTTGCATATTTTCAGTTGTCCATTGTTCTGCTTTAGAGACATAGGCTCAGCACCTTTTCTTTACCACAAGGATCCTAACAGTCCATCCAGGGTGGTGATAAATGGTAAAGGACCCTGTGCCTTGCAGCCAAAGGATGCAATTGGGAGTGGTGGGGACTGTGGCATCAGGGAGCATATACCCCGTGTGAAGAAAAGAGAGAAGATAGATAGAGGCCTATCTTCCCTAGCCAAGTGTTACCATTTGGGAATCATAGTTTAATACTGACAGATCTTCACATTTTTTAAAAGAACCCAGAAAACCGGGTTTCTAGGTAATGTCTTATAATTCCTGAAGATGGGCTCAAGCTTCATGTCGAGCAAGAGAAACAAAACACAGACATAAAAATGTACACATACCTAGAGAAAGACAACAATATGCAAATAAGCACCTGCATTCGGATATATTGACCTACATGCTCCTTACTTACGCACCTAAAATACAGAGTCCTTATAAGCAAAGGTAAGTACCACATACACACACAGTCACACTCCAAGGATTGGCAGAGAAGGATGTCATAAATAATGGACATTCTCCTGACACCACCACTCTGCCACCCCTACTCCCACCCCTTACCTGACTCTCAGAGCTGTCCACCTCCACGGTCAGCCGCTGGATGGCCTGGTTGATCTTGTTCAGATCCTCCTTGCTGTGCCGCAGGCTCTGTGTGCATTTCTGCACAGGTGCCTTTATCTTCTCACACTGTGGGGCAGGGTGACAGGAGAGCGGAAGAGGGCAAAGCCGTTCCAGTACATGCCCGCCCACCTGCTGCCACCAGTGAGTTATCTAACCTCTCTGGGGCATCCATTTCTCCATCTGTGAAATGGGAATAAGAATCCTTCCTATCCCTGAGACTTGATGAAAGGATGCAGTGCACTCGGCTGGCACAGTGGCAGGGTCTCCATAGGCCCCCACGTGCCAAAGGAAGCCTGAACTCAGGCACAAAAGGCAGCGACACAGAGTGGTGATCTGTCAAGGAATGCTTTTGGACTAAGATCACCCCAGAAATAGGGATAATTGAACTCTGGGGAATTGATTATTGTAATTTACCACAGTGGGTCATCTAAATTAGCACAAAAAGCAATTAATAAAATTTAGTGGTAACTCCTAATTTTAAAAATACCTCTTTGTTTTTTTGAGACAAGTTCTTGCTCTGTCACCTGGGCTTGATTGCTGTGGGCTCAGCCTAGCTCATAGCAACCTCAAACTCCTGGCTTCATGTGATCCTCCTGCCTCTACTTCCCAAATAGCTGGGACTACAGGTGTCCACCACAACTCCCAGCTAATTTTTTCTACTATTTTTTTCGTTCTTTCTTCTTCTTTTTTTTTTTTTTAGTAGAGATGACATCTTGCATTGCTCAAGATGGTCTCAAATTTCTGAGCTCAAGTGACCTCCCACCTTTGCCTCCCAAGGTGCTAGGATTACAGGTGTGAACCACCACTCCTGGCCTTAAAAATACTTTGAAAACTCTAGGACTATGAAGGGGAAGGGACTTCCTTATCTTGGTGGATGCTATTAATCAAAACCAATAAGAAGGATCTGGATTTCATCTCCTTCCCCAAACCCAAGGCCACTGTGGGGCGTGGGGTCTACAAGATCAATGGGTCTTGTCTTTTCTGCACCTTGCCTTCACACACCAGTACACAAACAGCCTGGGGACATTAAATCATACTTGCATAGTGCCTGACACTTCATAATCTTTTTACTGTCACCATCTCACTAGGGCTCCTGACCACCTGTGTAGTAGGCTGGGTGGATGTGACTGTCTCCATTGTTTTTCCTTGGGCCAACTGATGCTCATTACATCTGCCACACCTAAGTAGGGACCAGAGGGAAGTGAGTGACCCTGATAGTCACTGACCAAGCCAACCTGCATTTTAGGCCCATGTTCTTTGCTCTATACCCTTAGGTACAGATAAAGTCACACACACTCCTGAACCCAGAGAGCAGGGCCTATTCACACTAGCCCAGTGCAAATCTTTTAGGGCAAATGGAGTGAGGTGCAAACAGACTGCAAAACATCATCTCAGTCTCTGCTGTGTTCCCACTGCCCACTCTTTCCTGCTCTTATTCACCAAAACTGTACAGTTTTTGCCTGGTTGGGCAGACAGGCACTCAGGCTCTGGCTGGAGTCCCAGGTCTCTCCTCCCAGAGTGGCCAATGAGCTGTGTGGTCAAGTCTCACCATGGTGAAAGGAGCTATAGTCTCCTCCGAACCTCTCTTGAGCACCAAAGCCCAACTCCAGCTCAAGAGCTCCCAGAATTCTCTCTGAGAACTAAGCCTCTTCTTCCCGGGGGCTTTGTGACCTCATCTCATTACAGTCACAGAGTTCTGACTGGGAGGTCTCAGAGGTAAGGGGGCAAAGGGGGCTATAGTATGATCCCAGATAGGAAAATGGAAACTCCTGGGTTGGTGTGGGCCTTGAAAGAAAGTGGTGGAGGAGAAGGCTGTTTCAAAAGGGGAAAATGTGTAAAGCTGGGAGTTGGGCAATGGGGAGCCACAGAAGGTGTTTAAGGCAGGACAGTGGTCTGATGTCAGATGTGATTTAAGAAGACCTATCTGCTAACAGTGTGGAAGATGGACAGGAGGGTGAAAAACTGTCCCTCCTGGGGATGCCAATCCTAAGACTTAGAAGGCAATCTTCTATTACAGAAGAATGAGCAGGAACTAGAGAGCACAAGCTGTTTGTCATAACATGCAAAAGGATATATACATCTACAGTCCCAACCCCCAGGCCACAGCCCGCAGCCTATTAGGAGCCCAGCTGCAGAGCTCCACCCCACCCCCACCCGATGAAAACCCCCAGCTCCCACCCCATCTGTGGAAAATTCACCCTCCAGGAGACTTAGTGAAGCTGGCCGCACAGCCAGTGAGTGGTCAAGCAAAGCAGCTTCATCTGTATTTACAGCCACTCCCCATCCCTCGAATCACCCCCTGAGCTCTACCTACCTCCTCACCCACCCTGTTCATGAAGAATTGTCTTTCATGAAACCAGCCCCCTGGTGCCAAAAAGGTTGGAGACTGCTGATGTATAGCATATATTTAATGATTGAAATAGCAACAATAATAAAATGCATCTTTGTGTGTCCCCCAGTACATCAAAGACCCCACAGACCTGTGCTGGTCCCAGCACTGTCCATCCCAAACCCCGTCCAATCCCCAAAGTAACCTGGGTTACTTTGTCCTGGGTGTGCTAATCATTCCTTTGCTTTTCTTTATTACTGTATGCGTGTATCCCTAAGCTATTGTTTAGTTTTGCCCACCTTTAAGTTTTAGACACTTTAATGTTTCCATGACTTGCTTTTTCCTCCCTAATATTCTGTTTTTGAGATTCATCTGTTTTGGCGACTGAAGCTCTGTTCATTTTTCCAGAGCTGTACAGTATTCCACTGTATGTATATTTCCCCATTTTCCTATGAATACTTCACATGTGTTTTTTGATTTGTCATACCAACCCCCCCCCCACTGTGAACGTTTTTGTGCATATCTGCTGGTATACCTCAGCAGAAGGCTCTTTGGAGTACTAGCTGTCAAACTTGTTTTTAGCCACAACTCAAAATAAGAAATATATTAATATTTTATATCATGACTCAACTACTATGTACAAATACACATACACTGAAATAAATTTCGTGAAAAATGACTCACCCCTGCTATGAATAATGCACTCTGATCCAACCCATCACCTCAACACATTCTTTTGTTTCAATTTATGTCCTACCTTGTGTTTCAGGTTCACCTCTTACAAACAGCATATAACTTTCATTATTTACTTAGTAATATAATGAAAGGGCCCACCTACTGGCCCCCACACTAAAACATTACTAGTAATTTATATCCACCTCCATGATCCTATCCTATGCTGGCCTCTGCTTGTCACCCCAGAAGTAAAATCTTCCCTGAAGCTGTGTAATTTCCTTCCTTTCATTTTTTTTTCAGTTTTTTTCCATACATGCGTATACCTAAAATATTAGGGTTTTTTTTCTTGGTTTTTTCCATAAAATATGTCACCCAGGGCCTTGCTCTTTTTACTCAACATTATGTAACTAAGATTCCCCCAGTTGGATTCATAGTGTGCTGTTGTGTGACTATACCACCCTTTATGGAATTCAGTCATTGTTTTGTGTGTGTGTGTGTGTTGTTTTTTTTTTTTTTTTTTTGAGACAGAGCCACAAGCTGTCCCTCTGGGTAGAGTGCCGTGGCATTACAGCTCACAGCAACCTACAACTCCTGGGCTCTAGCGAGTCTCCTGCCTCCGCCTCCCAAGTAGCTGGGACCACAGGCCCCCGCCACAACGCCCGGCTATTTTTTTTTTTTTTTTGGTTGCAGCCGTCATTGTTGTTTGGCGGGTCTGGGCTGGGGATTCGAACCCGCCACCTTAGGTGTACATGGCTGGCACCTTAGCCGGCTGAGCTATAGGCGCCAAGCGGTTTTGTGTGTTTTGTTACAAAGGTTATACTATGAACATTTTTCGGCCAGTCCCCTGATGCCCATAGGCAACAATTTCTTTTCATTTTTGTTTGCCTTATGGTAATAGAATCGTAACTGTTCTTTATATTTCTGGATATTACTACCTTGTCACTCACATGCACCACAAATACCATCTTCAAGTTTATGACTTGTCTTCTCACTTCCTTTATAGCCTATTTTGTTAAATAAAAGTTCTTCATTTTAACATCTAATTTGTCAATCTTCTTTTATGTTGAGCATTTTACATGCCTTGTTTTAAAAATCCTTCTCTGGGCAGGGCCTGTGGCTCAGGAGTAGGGCACCGGCCCCATATGCTGCATATGCTGGAGGTGGCGGGTTCAAACCCATCCCCAGCCAAAAATGGAAGAAAAAAAAAAAAAAGCTTAAAAATTCATCTCTGTCCCAAGGAAGGAAATGATTCTCCAATTCTTTCCTCCAAAAGTTTTAGTTTTAATTTTGCCATGTATGATTTAAATCTGTTTGAAATTGATTTTGTGTATGATAGAAAACAAGATCCAGTTTTATTTGAAACCAGTGCATAGTCCTTCCTTTTGCTGTTTAGGGACAATTTATTTTGTTCCATTGCTCAGTTTGTCTATTCTGGTTTGAATACTACACTTTCTCATTACCGTAGCTTTATACTAAGTTATAACCTCTGTAAGGGAGAGTACCCATTTATTTCTTTTTTCCATTGGTTTCTTGGCAATTCCTGACCTCTGTTCTTCTCCATAAATTTTAGAATCAACTTGTCAAGACTTATTAAGTCCTTTTTCAGAATTTCACTTTAGTTGCATCAACTCTCTAAGTCAGTTTCAGGAGGATTAATATCTTTATGATAGTAAAGTTTCTTACCCATGGACACACTATATCTCTTCATCTACTTAGGTCTTCTTCATTATATTTTATTTCCAATAGCATTTTGTATAATGTTTATATTTCACTAGGTATAGGACTTTCTCATATTTGTTAGGTTTATTTCTCAGTACCTTATGAATTTGAAAGCATGATTTTATCAACTTTATTGAGCTACAATTTGTATACAGTAAAATGCACACATCTTAAAAGTATAGTTCAACAAATTTTGACCAATGTATGTCCCAATATAATCACCGCTGAATGAAAATATAGATTTCTATCATCAGAAAGTTTTCTCATGCCTCTCTGCCATCAGTCTCCACCCCAACCCAGGGTGGGGATAATCTAATTGCTATCACTGTGGATTAGTATTGCTAGTCCTAGACCTTCATATGAATCAAAGTATACAGTATATATTATTTTGTATCTAACTGTTTTCATTTAGCAAGTTTTGGAGAGTCATCCATGCTCATGAATCCATAGTTCATTCTTTTTTATTGTTGAGTGAAATTTTATTGTATAACCATATCTCAGTTTGTTTATCTGTTCATCTATTGACAAGCATTAGGGTTGTTTCCAGTTTGGAACTATTCAAAGCTCCTTTGAAATTCACGTGCAAGTCTGTGTATAGGCCTGGTTTTATTTCTTTTGGGTAGATACCAAGGAGTGAAATTGCTGTGTCATTTGATAAGTGTATGTCTAACTTTATAAGACATGGCCAAACTGATTTCCAAGTAGCTGTATCATTCCAGAGTCCATGAAAGTTCCCGCTGATTCACACTGGGTGTTGTCAGTCTTTTACATTTTAACCTTCTAGTAACTGTGAAGTAGGTTCACTTTTCACTGATTACCAGCTTGTGTGAGTCTGAGGAGACAAAAAACACTCACAGGCAACAAGGAACAACAGAAACCTAGAACTCCCTGTGAGCTGATCCCCCAAGGCTCAGAACGCTGCCCAGGACAGATTAAGTCTCAGCTACATGTGCCCTACTTGCACCACCAATGAGGCATCCTGAAAGGATGCCTACCCCGGGCTTTCTGTCTCAGGGGCCCTAGGTCATACACCTCAGGGGCAACATGACACTCTGAGCTACAGCACTGACAGACATCTGCTTCTAACAGAGGGCTGGGAGCTAGCCTGTTCCAGCCAGTTCCTTCTCTATATCAGGCTATTAAATGCACAACATATTGTACAGGGAGAACTGGGTCTATTCAAGGCCACCTGGAGAACTGTCCTTCAATAGGTATTCAGTATTTTAACCTTGTGGTTTTAATTTGAATGACTAATTCCCCAGTGACTAATAATGATGAGCAATTTTTCATGTGTTTTTTGGCTCTTGATATATATTTCTGTGCAATGTTCCATTCAAGCCTCTCGCCTCTTTTAACTGAGTTGTTTTTCTTATTATTATAGAGAGTAGCTATATTTATAGTTAATGTAATTACTGATCATCGGGTTACCCACTGTGCCTTCCGTTTTGTTCTAGTTTGGTTTTTGTTTGTTCTCTGTGTGTCCTTTCCTACCTTCATTTGTGTTAATTGAATATTTTTTAATGTTTAATTTATTCTATTGGCTTTCTAGCAATACTTTGTTTTATTTTTAGTGATTGCTCTGGAACTAACAATATGCATCCTTAATCTTTTGAGGTCTATTTAGAACCAATATTGCTAATATTTCAATTTGTATTTTCCTGATGATTAGTGATGATGAGCATTTTTTCATGGTAGTTAATCATTTGTCTATCATCTTTTGAAAAACTTTTGTTCATGTCTTTTGCCCTCTGTCTAATAGGGTTGTTTGTTTTCTCTTGCTGATATGAGTTCTTCATAGATTCTGGATATTAGCTATTTATCAGATTATAAATATTTTCTCCCTTTCTGTAAGCTGTCTATGGTGCTGGGTAGAAGCTTTTGAACTTAGATTCCATTTATTTATTTTTGTTATTGCTGTATTTGTCTTTAGAATTTTAATCATAAATTCTTTGCCTAAGCCAATGTCTAGTAAAAGTTTTTCCTACTTTTTTTCCAGGATTTTTATTATTTCATGGCTTACACTGAAGTCTTTTATTTATCTTGAATTAATTTTTAGTTATGACAAGAGATAGGGGTCCTGTTTCATTCTTCTGCATGTGGCTATCCTCTTATCCCAGCACCATTTATTGAACAGGGCTTCTTTTCTCTAGCATATGCTTTCATCTGCTTTGTCAAAGATCATTTGATTGTAGGTGGATGGTTTTATTTCTGGGGTCTCTGTTCTGTTGCATTAGTCTATGTCTCTGCTTTTATACTAGTGTCATGCTATTTTGGTTGCTATAGCCTTGTAGTATAATTTGAAGTTAGGTAATGTGATATCTGCAGATTTGTGCTTTGTGCTTAAGATTACTGTGGCTATTTGGGCTTTTATTAAGCTTAGAATTATTTTTTCTAGATCTGTGATATAACATTAGTATTTTTATGGGGATTGCATTGAATCTATCAATCACTGCAAGTATTACAGACATTTTAATAACGTTGATTCTACCAACCCATGAGCATGGGATGTTTTCCATTTTTTTTTTTTTTTTGTCATCTATGACTTCTTTCATCAGTATTTTGTACTTAGGAGATTTTTCATCTCCTTAGTTAAGTATATTCCTAAGTATTTTATTAATATTTTCTTTGTAGCTATTATTAGTGGTATTGAGTCCTTAATTTGACTCTCATCTTGATTGATATTAATATATAAAAATACTGCTGATTTGTGTATATTGGCTTTGTAACCTGAGACTTTGCTAAATTTATCGATTCTATTCATCTTTTGGTGAAGTCTTTGAGATTTTCTAAACACAAGATCATATCGTCAGTGAAAAGTAGTAGTCTGGCTTCCTCTTTCCCAGTTTGGATGCTCCTTTACTTCTTTCTCTTGCCTGATTGCTCTGGCTAGGACTTTCAGTCCTATGTTGAATAGAAGTGGTGACAGTGGGCAGCCTTGTCTTGTTCCAGTTCTTAGGGGGAATGCCTGGTTCCTGATAGGTACTCAGTAGGAGTTGGCTCTCTGCCTTGAACTGGTCCCTGGAACTCACTGAGAGGTGAAAAAGAGACACAACAACCAAGACACTAGCTTTTTTTTTACTGGCAAACTAGTGTGTTAGAAATAAAAGGGGGTAGGGGAATAATTTCTAGAAGATCCATCTGAGAATGGAGAAGGCTTCCTCTTCTCACAGAAAGATCTGTACAGAAGTATGTCATTGATTATATCTGAAATTTCTCATGCTTCAGCCCATTTCTCTCCCCATCATCACCCTGCCCCCAACCTAAGTTCCAAGAATAATAAAAAAGCCACCAGGAACCATGTTTCCCAGAGCCTGGGCCAGAGATTAGTATTAACATTTTTGAGGACTACTGTGATCTAGATGTGAAGCCTTTCAATCCCATCCCCTTCAGGTTGTGTGCTTAGCAAGTACAATTCAGCTTGCAGCTCTTCTGTCTCTCTGGATTTTAAATGCAGTTAATTATATGTGTAGACAGAGACTGATTAATATCCTCATTGATTGTGATAGCACAAAATATTTGCGCTATCCACCTACCAAAACTTAGAAAGTGGTCCAACCAAGAAGAATCATGTAAATACCTCCATAAGTCTGATTCAACTCATCCATGCTTCGGGGTAGTCCATTTCCTCTTATGGAGGAGACATAAGAAGGGAAGGCCTCTCCAGTACCCCTATCCTGAAAGAAAAAGGAGTAGAAATACATAATCTTGAAGCCTGGTGACTCCATCTGAAGCTGAGGGTAGATGCACAAGATGCTGTGGCGCTGGGCTCTGTCTTCTACAGGAAACGGGACTGAGGCAGTCCTTAGACTGCTGCAAACAGAGCAAGGCTCAACCAAAGGAATCAAAGCCCACAACAGTGGAAAAGACAGCAAAGGGGACAATGGAGCACTCCCTGGAAATAAGATGCAAGACAGGGAAGGCTGTGATGACCTCTGGAGTTCCAAGATTTAATTACTATTTGCACAATAACTCATATTTAATTTTAAAAGCAAAGGAAGCTAAGGATGATTTGCATGCTTCTCTTTCATGCTGGCTGCTGAGTGTACACTCTGGTTTCCTCTGCCAATAATTGTACACATAATTAACCTCCTTTGTGATGGGTTATGGCCTTCTAGAGTTAGTGGCCATGACCCAGCATCAGTCGAGAGAGAGGCTTTGAATCAGACTGATTTCTCTAAAAGCCCAGAGCCGAGCAGTCTGTGCTCCTTCCTCCAACTCAACCCCCAATCCTCCCCCAAAGACTCAGACCTATGGAGAGTCCAGTGAGAAGAAGAGCTCCTCAAATTTAAGGAAATCTCCTCAAATTCTACCCCTCTAGGGAACCTTCTGTGTATGAACTTAGTCACTGGACCACTCACCTTCCTAATCTGGTAAACAGGCACATAATGCCAACCTCAGAAGGAATCTCTGGGTGTTAGATGAAATCATGTAGCATCAAAAGCCTTCAGCACAGTACTAGGTACACTGTGGGCACTGGATAAATACAGCTCCTTACCCTCCCCCAAGCAGAGCAGAGAAGGGTATAACAAGTAATTGCTCACTGGGTTGGGGGGAGGAGGTTACACACTTACTAGAAGAGGAGCTATGAGCTGAGTTCTGAGAAAGAGAAAAAGAGAAGAGAAAGTTTTGACCCACAGGAGCACAGGATGAATGATAAATTAAGAACAATAGAATAAATAGAATAAATAAATAAACAGACATTTACGAGGTTCATTTAAGTGCTAGGTAGGGCCCTAAATGCTTCTGGTCCATTATCTCATTAGCTCCTCCCAGCAACTCTCAGATTATTGTCCCTATTAGTATCCCTATTTTGCGTGTAAGGGAACTGAAGCTCAGAAAGGTTATTCACCTGTCCAAGGTCATGACATGAACCTGGAGGACTGAATTCAGAGGCCTCTCCCTCCGCAAACACACTCACACGCTTGCCCCCCACACAGAAAACAAGGCCAAGGCCTCCAAGCCTGCAGGGTGGGGGTGCGAGGCTGGAGCCAAGTGGGAGCCGGATGAGCCCACCGCCCCACCTTGGGACAGAGCCAGTGATCCAGCGGTTCCCTGGGCCAGTCCTGGGAGAGGAGCACGGGGGCTCCACCCGCGGCTCAGCACCCGCAAAGCTGACCAGGCTCTTCCGAGCCCTATAAAGCGCGGGCGGGAGGCGAACGCCGTTTTATGTAGGCGGCCAGGCGGCCCAGCTCGCTTTGATTCCCTCCTCTGGACGTGCAAAGGGCTGAGCCCTCCAAGCTCGTAAACTCCGGGGCCGCGAGCTCCCTCCCTGGGCCACCGGGCGGCCATATAAGTCGCAACACGGGTTCAGGGGCCAGCCTGCAGCTGCCCACGCCGCCGCGCCATGTCCTGCCTCTCCTCTCGCCCGGGGGCCCCTTGTGGGGTCCGCGCCTTCAGCTGCTCCTCAGCCTGCGGGCCACGGCCCGGCCGCTGCTGCATCTCCGCCGCCCCCTACCGCGGCATCTCCTGCTACCGCGGCCTCCCCGGAGGCTTCAGCAGCCACAGCGTCTGCGGGGGCTTCCGCGCAGGGTCTTGCGGACGCAGCTTCGGATACCGCTCAGGCGGCGTGTGCGGGCCCAGCCCCCCCTGCATCACCACCGTGTCGGTCAACGAGACCCTCCTCACGCCCCTCAACCTGGAGATCGACCCCAACGCCCAGTGCGTCAAGCATGAGGAGAAGGAGCAGATCAAGTGCCTCAACAGCAGGTTTGCTGCCTTCATAGACAAGGTGGGTGCCTGGATCACGCCCTTCCTGAAGGAGGAGGTCCTAGGATGGAATTCTCAGGCCAGTCTCTCTAGAAATGGGGAATGGGGACTGCTGACCTTTTATATGATAATCTTATGGGGTACAGACTCACAGTATTAAATACCATTGAAACATCTAATGAAACAAATTCATCTCCTTTCATGCCATGTTGAATTCTTAAGATTAGATGGAGAAAATTTCATTGGGTGCTAATGTCTTTAGCATCTCTCTAATACTTGATTCCTTCCTGCCATTAATAAAGAGAGCGAGCCTAGGGTTCAGGCCTGTCAAGGACAATAGTTTCAGTAGAATTTAACATGTGCCTAGTGATACTTGCTTTACAGCTCTGGTGGTAACTTGAAGTAGATATTAGGTGAATCCATTTATAGATAAATCATGCATAAAACAGTATATAAAATGGCAAAATGCTGAAGCCAGCCTGTGAATCACTACCACCACCAACCGAGTGCTTTGAGTATCCACAGAGAAAAAAGAGGCAGGGCTAGGGCAAGGGGTCCACCCAAGGGCCCACACAGAGTGGGTGTCAGGGCAGCTCTTCAGGCCTGAGCCCTGGTCAGCTCTCCACGCCTGGGCTAGAAGGTCCAAAGCTTGGGACCCCAGCTCCCCCACTGCCTCCAGCAAGGTCTTGTCCACCTTGGCAGACACTGACCCCTGGAAAGGTGGCCAAGGACAGCAATATGGAGTGGTCCCTGGCCCAGGAGCAGGTGGCCTGGACTCCACACCCAGTTCCTCCACTGTACAGTAACTTGGCTTCTCCCCACCAAGGCTGTATGTGGTACAGTGAGCGACCTGGCTGTGACTTTGAAAAGGAAGATGAGAGGCCAAGGGAGCCACGAGATGCTGTGAACCAAGGCCCCCTAAAATTATGCCATATATATAATACCAGCAGTCTCCATTCCCCATTTCTGGAAGTTCCAACCTGGGAATTCCTAGCTGCACTTATGGAGGTGGATAAAAAGGATCCTGAGGCTAAAAGGCAGGGAGACATCTCATCTGTAGCTAAAATGTATGGGAAGTGGAAAACTGGAGGCCAAGTGGCCTAGTTTTGTTTGTTGATATCCTTTCTGGCTACCTCTCTCCAGTTTGAAAGGCTTGCACACCTCATGTCCCTATAGTCCTCACACTCCCTGTGTCCCCAAACCTTCCCCTGTTCACACTACCTGCCTCACTCCTCGCTGGTGAGAGCCCAACGTCCTTGATCTCCCAGGTAGGCAACCCTTCCCATCTTCATCATCTATTCATTCAATCAACTACTCAGTCAGCCCCAGGCTGGCCACTGAGGACACCAATCAACAAGCCATGGGCCCTGCCCTGAGGAAGCTCAAAGTAAAAGCCTTTCTTCCTATTCTATTCCTCCCAGTGCTGCTCTACATTCCTTTCCTCCAGGAAGCCTTCTTTGACTATCATTATCTCTTACCCCTACCTGTCCCCCCAGCCCAGAAATAACCCAGAACAGCCCACATGCCTCTCAGTTTCTTGGTCATCCCATCCAGGTCCACCTGAACTGACCCTCACTCCTGCCTGAATAAGCAACTATGAAACAAGGATTCTCTAGGTGCATCCTCAGGCCAGGAGAGGCCAGCAGGGGCCATGAGGTCCACTCCTTGCCTCCACACATCTCGCTGCTCCCTTCTCTCTTAAATCTGGCCATTTTCCAAGGAAAGCCGGGTATATTGTCTCCTTCCACCAACTTTTCTCCCACCTCCACACCAGGTGCGCTTCCTGGAGCAACAGAACAAGCTGCTGGAGACCAAGTGGCAGTTCTACCAGAACCGCCAGTGCTGTGAGAGCAACTTGGAGCCACTGTTTGAGGGCTATATCGAGACACTGCGGCGGGAGGCTGAGTGCGTGGAGGCTGACAGTGGGAGGCTGGCCTCAGAGCTAAACCACGTGCAGGAGGTGCTAGAGGGCTACAAGAAGAAGTGAGTGCCATGGAAGGAAGGTTTGGAGAAACTAAATGAGATTGAATCAAAGCAGGATAGACTTAGGTTAGATCACAAAAGGAACTTCCCAATAGGAAGAAGACAGTGACAACAAGCCTGTGGGGGAGGAATATTTTTTTCTGGGCTGAAAGTTTAAACATGGGAGAGATTCTAAGCAGCTCCAGCTAACTCATCATTATGCATTTATTTCATTAATTCATCAAACATTTATTGAGCATCTACTGAATGTTCTAGAGGCTATGTTAGGCCCTGAGTGAGGAAAGAGTAAGAAATTGAGGAGAAGGGGAAAGAAGGGAGACCAGAACTAGGGCAGGGCTCCTGTCCCCACAGGGAGTTTCAGTTCAGAAGCAAAGAGGAAGCTTTTGAAAATGTGCAAGGAACCGCCCTGATTGACATCATGAAGGACAGTCCCTGAAACAGGAAAAGATTTGGGTGATGGGTGTCAGTTTGAATGCCTCAGAGAAAGGGAGAGATACAGTCCCTTCTAGCCCAACACTTTTTGCTGTCATGACAACCTCCAAAAGATCCAACTCATGGAATACGTTTGTGTGGGCCCCCTCATTCTCTTTTCATCTCCCCAGATCTGAGACTTGTGTGCTTTGTTCCCAGGTATGAAGAAGAGGTGGCACTGAGGGCCACAGCTGAGAATGAATTTGTAGTGCTGAAGAAGGTGAGTGACTCCAGAATACTTGTCCACTAATTCAGAACCAAAGGCAGAGATAGAAGGGCGTTCTCTGTAATTCTGAGAGGCTGGGAGACTCCCTAAAATCACATGGTCCATCTTCTTCCCTATTTCCCTATTCCTTTCCCCAAATACCCCAGTGCTCCCTGGGCAGCCTCTGATAGCACAGTATACTGCCTGCTACAAGCAGGACAATATTCTCCCCCATCCAAAGTTGCTCCCATCTGGCCCTTGGCTTCACCTCCTTCAGCCCCGTGCCAGCATAGAGGGCACATTCAATAAACTTTTGTGAATGCTAGGGAATGGCTATATCCTCCGGCCAGCAAGAGCTGGGAGACACTGAAATGAACAGTAACCATTACTCCTCACCTCTCAGACTTGACTCTGCACAGTGACTGTCACTGGGCCCTTCCAACACCTCAGTGTGAGGAAGGCAGGGATTATTGGGAAGAAGTGAGGCACAGTGGTGAAGGGGCTTGCTCTGGTCACACTGGCTTAGAAGGGACAGAGTTGATCGCTACTCCCTCTTCTTCTGACCATGGATCTAGATTTCCTTCCGTGAGATTCCAGAATAGAGAAGGGTGGGCATCATTAGAATGGACCCATTTTACACCAGATCCTAAGTTTTGGTGATAGTGCAAAATATGGATTCTAGAGGAGTCATCTCAGTGGGTACAGAGTCCTAGAAACCTTTCTCCTTTACCCAAACATTTCCCTTACCCCACTAACAGTATAAAGGGCTCCCCCACACCATGATAGCAGGCGCTGGCAAAAGCATCTTAGGTGGCTTTCCAGGCAATTCGCTCAGCCTGATGGGGTGCCCTCCCTATAGGGAAAAAAAAAAAGAAAGCTCTGTGTGGTCTCCCCAATGAGACCTGTGCCATCTTCTCTTCTTTAGGATGTGGACTGTGCCTACCTACGCAAATCAGATCTGGAGGCCAATGTGGAGGCCCTGACCCAGGAGATCGACTTCCTGAGGCGACTATATGAGGAGGTGAGGAGCCCCAGAGCAGTGGGGCAGCAAGGAGGATATGAGCTAGACATTGGAAAGCATTTGTCAACATTTCAGCTGCTGAACCCCCTGGTGGGTGGTGGGAGGTGCAGAACAGAGTTGAGAGATCCAAGGCAGATTTACTGTAAGAAGGTGAAGAAGTGTAGCTAGACCTGTCATCTGCCATACAGAGTGGCAATTATCACAAGTTGGTAAACTCTGGTCCTAGACCCAAAGGTTTGAGTTGGGGACCTCAGACATGGACTCTCTTACCTCTTCCTATCAGCCTCCAGACTCTGACCTCGGGAGCATTGAGAAGGGGCAGGGGTGATGGGGAAGATGTAATTTGGAGGGTGTTGGAGGAGCATGGGAAGGGGATAGGGAATGACTATCGGAGGGTGGGCTGCTGACAGTAGGGTTCTGGGTAAGAAGCTCTTACCACCCCCTGTCATACAGGAGATCCGTGTTCTCCATGCCCACATCTCAGACACCTCAGTTGTCGTCAAGATGGACAATAGCCGGGACCTGAACATGGACTGTGTCATTGCTGAGATTAAGGCTCAATACGATGATATTGCCAGCCGTAGCCGGGCTGAGGCCGAGTCCTGGTACCGCAGCAAGGTGAGTGGCACAGGACACCTGCCTCCTACACATGGCAGTGGGAGGGATGCAAGGTGTCTATTAGAAAGGGCTTCTTCAGTCCGGGGATTCCAATCTCTAAGGATAGCAGGAGAAGGGCTTCCTCTGTGCAGTTGGGCTGGCAAGGCAGGCCTGCCATGTGTGGTTGCACAGGCTGAGCACTGCACAACCTGCACAATCACCCTGGGTCCTGAATGGATGACATGTCCCATCCTGAGCCTCATGAGCATCTCTGCTTCCCCCCAGTGTGAGGAGATGAAGGCCACGGTGATCAGGCATGGGGAGACCCTGCGCCGCACCAAGGAGGAGATCAATGAGCTGAACCGCATGATCCAGAGGCTGACGGCCGAGGTGGAGAATGCCAAGTGCCAGGTACAGGAACCCAGCCCACCTCTCAGTGTAGGAAGAGAATGATGTTAGCCTACAACAGAGGGATTAAAGTTAGACACCTTGACAACGTGTGGGGAAAGGGCAAACATTAAACATCAGCGCAGTCTTCTGCATGGCACATGTTCTCCATTCTTGATGAATGGAGGCAGGAGAACAGTATGGAGAGAAATGAGGTGACAAGGGCTTTCCTGGTCCCAGGGGCAGAGTCGGGCAGAAGAAATAGCACTGATCTAAAAGGCAGGAAACCTGGGCTCTCAAACCAGCCTTGCCACTAGCTCACCATGTGATTCAGGAAAGCCACTTAACCTCTGTGACCTACAATTCTACATCAGTGATCACAGGCTCAGATATCAAGATAGTGCCAAGTATGGGAGCCTGGCCACTCCTCAGTGCAGAAGAGAATGGAGGTTAGCCTGCAGCAGAGGGATTAAGGTAGGCACCTTGCCAGTGTGAGGCAGGCCATATCCAAGGCAGATAGTGGTAAGGACTATAGCAAACTGGAAGGCACAAAGGGCAGAGCTCAACAGATCCAACTAAAGCAGGCCATACTGAAATGCAGATCCAGAGTCGCCAGATGCTCTGATTTTTCAAAAGAAGCCAAGAATCTGGATCTTATGTTAAATTTCTGAAATTGAAGACACTGTGTTAACATTCCGTGGGAAGATTAATTTGCAACCCCTGACCTTACAAATGGATAGGGCCTCTTCCTCCTCTGCCAGTCAATGTTCAGTGGAAACCTGGCCTCTGACTCTGAATTCAGAACAAGGACTCTTAATAACCCTCTCCTGCTTCCCAGAACTCCAAGCTGGAGGCTGCTGTGACCCAGTCTGAGCAACAGGGAGAGGCGGCCCTCACTGACGCCCGCTGCAAGCTGGCCGAGCTGGAGAGCGCCCTGCAGAAGGCCAAGCAGGACATGGCCTGCCTCCTCAAGGAGTACCAGGAGGTGATGAACTCCAAGCTGGGCCTGGACATCGAGATCGCCACCTACAGGCGCCTGCTGGAGGGCGAGGAGCAGAGGTGAGGACCGCATGTGTGGTAAGGAGGTCTTCTCCACCTCCCCAAGGTCATGCTGCAGCTCTTGCTGCAAAGCCAGGAGCATGCCATATACCTCTAAGGTGCATCGACATCACTTGGGGGCAGGAATTTAGGAGATTAACAGATTTCATCAGTTTTGCTCCCCAAAACTAATTTTGGTCTCTGCTCTTCCCACAAGGTTGTGTGAAGGCGTTGGTGCTGTAAATGTCTGTAAGTAATCTGTATTATGAGTTCTGAAATAATGATACAGGGTTCTGGGCAGGCAAATTTTTTCATAAAGCATCAGATAATAAATATTGTAGGCTTGTGGACTATGCAGTCTGGGTGTAACGCCAAAGCAGCCATGGCTGTAGGTAACACATAGATAAATAGGTATAGCTGGGTTCCAATAAAACTTTGTTTATAAAACAGGAAGCCAGTCTGTGGCCATAATCTGCAGACCCTAAAAGGAAACAGGAATGGTAACATAAATAGCTACAGTCATGTGCCACACAAGGACATTTAGAACTATTGACCAAATGTGGGACAGTGGTTCCATAAGATTATGTCATGTTTTTACTGAACCTTTTCTGTATTTAACTATGTTCAGTTACATGAATACTATCATGCGTCACAGTTGCCTGCAGTATTCAGCACAGTGACATGCTGTATAGATATGTAGCCTAGGAGTACAGGCCATGCCCTACAGCCTAGGTGTGCGGTGGGCTTTACCATCTAGGTCTAAGCACACCCTGTGAAGTTCACACAAGGATGAACTCTCCTAATGGGTCCCCTTGTCAAGAGGGGTGACTGCATTTCTGCTTATGGAGAGGGGCTGGGCTAACAGTGTATGGAGGTTGCTTGAGGTCAGCATGCAGGAGGGCGTGCCCAGGAGCGAGGGTGTTTGAGCGCAGAGCCGGTAGAAACCAAGGGGAGAAGCTCTGAGCAAGAGCAGAGGGCTCTGGCCAGCAAGTAGGGGCTGCGTACGCAACCTCACAGGAACTGAGCCCTGTCCTCGTCCCCCAGGTGTCAGCAGCTCCCGGGGCGGAGTCGTGTGTGGGGACCTCTGCGTGTCGGGCTCCCGGCCGGTGACTGGCAGCGTCTGCAGCGCCCCCTGCACCGCGAACCTGGCGGTGAGCACCGGGATGTGCGCGCCTTGCGTCCAGCCCTGTGCCAGCGGCCGGTCAATGCGGTTCGCATAGTGCCCGCACAGGTGAAAACACCTCTGGAACTAGCCCGCCGCTTCCTCCGCCTCGCCTCCGGATGGGAGGAGGAAGGGTTTCGGGAACCAGCTGCCCACCTTACCGTCTTGCACCCGCCACCCCGCTGCTCTTCACTTCCCCAGGGGAGGCTGGGCTCCTTGCTGGCAGCTCTCCCTCCCCCAAGTGTCTTCACAGCCCTAGGGCAGAGGCCCAACCCCCGAACTGCTCTGGTGGCTTGGATGCCTTTAGCTTCTGAAGACCAGATGATCCCTTCAGTGTGGACTTGCTGTGTGGGGCCTCCCCTGCTTCTACACCCAGGATGGTAACAGGCTCCCTCTCCCTCTGCTGGGTTTCCGTGTTTCCAATAAAGCTCTCTGTCATTCACACAAGCACCCTGAGAATGTTTCCTTTGTCCTGCCCTCTTCACCTTCCCACCCAGGTTTCAGCTGTCAGGGGCCAACAGACAAGCCATCCTCAGACATGGAGGAAGGGAGGGCTGTCTCCAGGTACCTGCCCCTGCCCTGCCCTGCACACACTGCACAGGGACTGGTCTGGCAGCCCCAAACACAGAGGGTCCCCTTGCCTGCCAGTACCCATTAATGCACTGCTGCCAGTAAGAGACATATTTCCCCATGCACAGGGCTTGACACAAAACACACACACAGACTCTGTGTCAGAGACCATGACGTCCAGAGGCCCCTCTCGAGCATGGCCCTGACACACAGAGGTCTTCCTGCCTTCTCCCCAACTCTCAAGGGTCCAGATACATTACCCATCCTCTGCCAAAGATCCAGGCACAGACCCTGGACCTGGGGCCTTGACCCTACGATGTCCCCCCTCACATATGCACACAGCCCTCCTCCCACCCCATGTACCACAGAACCCAAGATGCAGAGAGTCCCTGCAGGGCCCCAGGGCCTGGCCTGACCACACATCTGGCAAGCCCAGCACCAGGAAGGGCTGAGGGCACTGGCATGAGAGTTGGCTGGGCCACCCGAAACCCAGGTCTGGGGCAGCTGGACATTGTGGCCTTCTCACCACAAGAGGAATGTGCTCTCCCTGCTGCACAGGCATAGGGGGAGGGGTGTGAATAGCCGTTCCACCCCCCTTGGCAGGGGAAGACTCTGCTGCCCACTTGCTTGCAGAGCCTGAATTTCCCATTGACCTTTCTGGCTTCCTCGGGAGCACTGGGAGATGTCTTGGCTGTCCACTTAGAATCCAGTTCCTTAGAGCTGCTGCCCCACTCCCCATGTGCTTTCCTAGCCTTCTGCACAAGAACTTTCCTAGTTATCAAGGCAGGCTCTGCCTCTCTAGTCCCCTGTCTTCCCCACCCCCTTCCCTGCCAGCCTAATGAAGCCAAAAGATCACATGCCAGGCATAGGGATCATGCAGGCCTCAAAGATGCTGCTTTATTGTAAGCATTGAATTCTGATATCATTTTTCAGACTGTTGTGAGACCTGGAAAAGGAGGCAGGGATGGGGGTCTCCCTGTGACTATGGGCAGGGGAATGAGACTCAGTTGCGGACACTCTTGTGGCCGATGGATGGAGTCCTGATGGAATAGGCCTGCAGGGCCCTGGGCCCGGCACTGCTGGAGAAGCTCAGGGCATTGGTACCCATGGTTCCCCCGAAGCTCAGCGTGCTACCACCACCAATGGTCGTGGCTAGGAGAGAGGGAGGTCTCCTGTCAGTGGAGAACCCCCACCAGGGACCTCATCCCTTTACCCAACCCCCACCCTCCTCCTTAGTTTCTCCCTCCCTCCCCCTACACCTTCCTACCTCACTCCCCTCCACTGCCCTCCACAGGCCAACTCCCAAGCAGCCTCTGACAGTGAGAGGGGACACTCCTCAGGGGCTCCCTGCTCCACCCTGCCCTCCCACACTGCCTTCCAGGGCTATTGAGCTGGGCCAGATGTGTGCTCCAGGGAACTGGCCAGAAGCTGTGAAGGGAAGGAGGGCTTGTGCCCACCAGCAGGACCCTGGGTCCAGTCTGCCATTCTCCAGACCCAGCCTTTTCTGAACAGAGCAGGAGATACTTCCTGGGGGCTACATCCAAGAACTTACAGATGTTCACAGCTCCGACTCCATCTCCAGTCAACCTGGGGGCAAAGGACAGACCTATGAGAGCAGCTCTTTCCTCAGGGCTGAAGGGAAGCATTCCCATGTGCCCCTCCTTCCAGACCCAAGCAGAATCCCCACACTTCCAGCCGCTCAGCCCTGCTGCAGAGAGAGCCAAAGGAGGGAGGGAGGGGAGGTGCACCTAGGCCCTCCTACCTACTGGCTACATGCCTCAGGCAATGTCTCAGAGCCTCCATTTCCTACCCATAAATTAGCCTAAACATAGGACCAAGAGCATACATAGGCCTGTGGGTAGGGTTAGATGACACAATTTGCCCAAAGCACTCACCCATCATAAAATCCTAAACGTGTCTGTTTCCTATGGATACTTGCATCTCCAACCCTAGAATGAAGCCTGGCAAAGTAATTGCTTTAAATGTGCTGTAATAATTAGTGAATTGTTGACTGATTAAACAGGACTCCCTGGGGGGAGGGGTGAAACAGGTTTGCAGTGGAAATTAAAAATCCACCTTAGACAGCTGGGTATGTTTGCTTTGTGACTCACAGCCCCATTGTCACCAGACCCTTGGCCTGGGAGATCAGTTTGCTTTGCAGGGAGAAGTAGCTCACTTTGGTGGAGGTAGTGAAGGGAGCCTAGTGGGCCTCTGCAGCCCCAAGCCTGGGAAGGGAGCAGAACAAATGCCAATGACAGGAGAGGGCTTGCTGGAAGCTTCCAGGGGCTTTGTTCAAATGACCCCTGCAAGTGCTGGGAGTTGCTGGCGCTGCTGGGAGAGGAGGAGGAGCCAGGTTGCAATGAGGCAGTAGCTCTAGGAGCTTCTTGTACAAGAGCTAAGGAGCTCAGAAGGAAGAGCCCTGAATATCCAAGACGAGACGCTAGTGATTTGTGTGACTTTTCTTTTCTCATTCTAAGTAAATATTAACTTTTGTGTCAAATTTTTTATTTGTAAATTTGCACTTAAAAAGAAAGCCCCTAATTTGTATGAGTCTCTGGTCCATAACTCCTGGATCTGCCCCTGGGAAGGGCTAAAGGGCTAAAGCAGTGTTTTTCAACCTTTTTTATCTCACGGCACACTTGAACCTATAGTTAAACTTCCACAGCACACTTACATCATGTTGATTTAAAAAAAGAGTAAAGAAAAGAATGCACTCACTGTGCTTTGAACTTCTTTTGAAAATAAATTCACTAATGATTTTTAAAAGTTTTCATGGCACACTGGTTGAAAATCACTGGGTTAAGGAATGAAAGCAAAGTAGCCATGTCCATGTCCCCTCAGGATCCCCTTAGATCCTCTCAGGGAACCAGGATCTAAGCCTGATAATAGCAATGTGGATGACATTAGGCTCTCAGAAAGGGATGTCTCCCACTTGCTGTGTGACCTTGAGCATACCAATAACCATCTCTGAGCTTCAGTCCCTTCATCTGTTCATGAGAGGAGGCTGGATCAGGTCCCACTCTAATGGGTCCCAGCTTGATGTCTATGAGAACAAAAGGCCCAGGATATGGGTTTCAGAGAAAATAGGTCCCTGTGCCCATGAGGGAGGAGGAAGCAGAGGGAGTCATCTTGGGTGGAGCTTCCCTGTGGCCAGATCAGCTTCTCCCTTCCCCTCTCCCCAGAGACCTTTGGTGTTCACTCTTCTTCCCACAAGGAAGACTGGGCACCAGCCCCAAGTGGGTAGACTAACTTCAGGGGCATGTGTCCTCTGCCCTCCCAATCCAGACCCCCTACCCTGGCACCCTTCATTCCCCAATCCCTTCCTCTCTGCTCCATGTCTCTCTCCCCAGCCCTTCAGGAATAATGCTCAGAAAAGAAAAAGTTCTTTATAAACTTGGTGTGACATAAATGCAAGTTGAGGGTCTCTGTGGGCTTCTTTTGCAGATGTTCTGTGTCTGTTCAACAGATCAGCAACCGCCCTGAGGGCCCACACAGCTGCTTCTCACCCTCTCCAAATCCTGATGTTACCCTAAGGTACAACTCTAAATGAATCAACCGACCCATAATGTGAACATGCAGGCCCAACTTCACAGAGGCACCATGTTGTTCGTGAAGAATTCTCTATCAGACTACTCACTAATCCACCCCAGCCTACACAAACATCCCCGGGGACAGAGAAAATAATCCTTGGAGTCTACCACAGTCGGTCAATCCACATGACACAGCACTTAGGTATATAGTGAGTAGTGCCACTTCTTGTTGTCATGGAAGATGCTTGGACAAGGAATCAGCACACCTGGGCTGCACACTGGGCCTGTCCCCTCACTTACTAAAACTAAACCACAACTTTCCCCTCTGCACACTAGGGAATCAGCATCTGACCTGAATTCCTGAACGTATTCAGAGAATCAAGTAAGATAACCCTGCTAATAGCCACACTCACAAAGGGGCTTCCCCACTGAGCTTTATATTATATGGGGCCTTCCCCACTGAGCTTTATATTATATGGGGCCTTTCCTTCTGGAAGGTCATCTCCTTGGGAGCAAAGAAACAGGTATCAGCTCTGCCTTCCCTGCAGCCCCCAGATCCAGTGTTCTGCAGAGGAGGGACACACAGGGCATGCTTGAAAACAGGTGAATATCAAGCCCCAGAAGGATTCCTTTCCTGGTTTCCCCATCCTCACCTCTGCTCCTCGCCCTCCAGCAGCTTGCGATAGGTGGCAATCTCAATGTCCAGGGCCATCTTGACATTCATCAGCTCCTGGTACTCACGAAGCTGCCGGGCCATGTCTTGCTTGGTCTGGCGCAGAGCAGCCTCCAGATCCTGCTGCTTGGCACGAGCATCCTCGAGGGCCAGTTCCCCATGCTCCTCAGCCTCAGCAATGGCAGCCTCCAACTTGGCACGCTGTGGGCAGTAGTGGAGCTGTGAGCTGGGGGGACAGGGCTCACCAGTCACTGCCCTCCTACCTACCCATCCCACAGCGAACACCAGAGCAACTTGCTTAAGTTGGCTTCATGAATACCACTTACTCCCCAAAGCACCAGGGACTCCCAAGGGTTTAAATACATGGGTTTGGGTATCCAGTGCTGCTAGCTCCCACTTCCGGATCTGCCACTGAATAGCTATCTTCATGACCTTGAATGTATCAGCCCTTCTAAGCCAAAGTCTCCTCTTTTCTGAAAAAGCAATGATCACCTCATCTACCTAATAGGGAAAATCAAAGATGAAATGAGATAATACACAAGAGGTCCTTGGCACACTGTCTAGCACAGAGGAAGTATTTAATAAATGCCATTGTAATGATTATTAATAAATGCTGTTATGATTTTCAAGTCCTAGTCACCACACCCCCTAACTGGAGGAGTGCCAAGATTATTTTAAGTGAGTCCCCAAATGTCCAGCAGCTGACAAGGACCAGAAACTATTTTTAAAAGAGGAACCATTTGGGAAAAGGGTCAGAACAGTGGGGTTTGGAACAGACAGATCCTACCTACTATATACCCCCAGATGCCATGGGATGTATGATCCACAGTCCACGGGTTTGGTCAGGGACAGCCTAGTCCTGACAGGCCTGTATCTGCCTTGAGCAACTGCTGCTTCCTGCCTGGCCTTAGAGTTCCCTCTGCCTTGGGCTCCTCCCACACTGCCAAGAGCCTGTGCAGTCCCAAGCTTCACTGATTTGGCTCAGACAGCTGCCACCCAGCCCTTAGCCAGGGATCTTCCACCTCCCTTCTCACCAACCCCTCTACCCTCAGATCTCCTAGCAGGGCCTGATACTCTGCCCTTGATCACTGTGCAGGCACCCTGCCCTACCACACTGGTGTCTGCTAGGCCAAGGCCATCCCTGCTACCTCTGGAGACATCTCAATGGCAGCGGACTCAAGGTCCTGGATCTGCCCTGTTGTGTGAGTGGAGAGCCTGACGTGGTGGAGGTTCAGGGTTTGGGAAACCACCTTTCACTACTCTATGCCTCCCCTCCTGGCCTAGAAGTTGGGCCTTTTTTTTTTTTTTTTAAGAGACAGAGTCTCATTTTATGTCCCCAGTAAAGGTGATTCACAGCTCCACATGTGGGCTAGGGTACCACCTCTGCCCTCCCACAAATAGGCCTACAGGGCTCCAGTGGGAGGATATCTCTGGGGAAATCACCCCCATTTCAACCTCCACCCTCAGCTAATCTGGAAATCAGACTTTTGAAATTGATGTGTGCATAAACTTTCCTCCCTCCCCCCCGCTCAGGCTGAGCTGCCCATGCACGCCTGTGCCCATCAACACCCCCAACTCTGGCTTCTAGCAAAGCATCTTCCCAATCAGCTTCTTATCTGAGCCCTATGCTCCACCATGAGCCAGGTGCTAAGAGAGAAGAGCAGTGAACCAGACAGACACGGTCCCTGCTTCCAGGCATCTGTCATATTCCAGTGGAGACAGGAACAATCAGTAACTGAATTAGTAAGATAAATTTTCAGACAGTAATAGGCAACTCAAAGAACTTCAGATAGGCTGCTGGTACAGTAGCTGGGTGCTTGAGGAAGACATCTCTGGGAAGGGTTTTTTTGTCCTGTTCCCCAGGCATGAGAAAGGGGCATCCATGGTCAGAGCTGGGAGAACCACATTCCAGGTGGAGGGAATACCAAGTGCAGAGGCCCTGAAGCATGACCGTGCCTGGCAAATGCAAGGTACAGGAAGCAGGCAAGCATGGCACTGGCACGAGGGGAGGCATAGAAAGGAAGGTAGAGTGAGAAGGGGCCGAGTGAGCCGTAACAAGGACTTCTGCTGGCCTCTGTCTTCCTAATGAACTGTTAGCTCCCGGGCACCATGCATGGCACCCAGGGCTGGGTACAAGCAGAGTGCTCGGTACCAATGTGGTAACTAATGGTGGCTTTCCTCCAGCCAGCCAGCCTGAGGCTCCCTCCATAGACTTTATGCCCATCCAGACTCTTCTCCTCCTCTTGGCCTGTGCCAGGACTAGCCAAAAGCATTCCGTCCAGAGCTATCACAAGTGGGCCTGAGACGTGAGCTGCACCAGCCCTGGCCCAAGGAGTCCAGGGCTGTTACTGTCCCCTCCAGTTTCCTGATCCTCATCCTGAGCTTGGCCACCCTTCACATGCCCCAAGGAGCAGGAGGAACCAGGAGGAGGGCTGGTTCCCACCTGGTTCTTGATGTTGTCAATCTCAACTTGTAACCTGTGGATGGCCCGGTTCATCTCTGCAATCTCCTTCTGGGTGTTCCGCAGGTCGTCCCCATGCTTCCCAGCCTGGGCCTGGAGGGTCTCAAACTGGAAGGGCCATAGAGAAAGGTATGACAGAGGCTGTGTAATAATTATAGGCTATGTGTCCCTCTCCCCATCCAAGAAAGGGCCCTCCCAGCTTATATTTTCAGAGGATAATCTGACCCCAGCAATCATTGCCTAATGCCAAGGGGCCAGACTATTGGAAGCAGGATAAGGAAGGAGTTTAGTCACTTCTGAGATGGGACAGAGAAGACAGGGAATGTGCCGCATGGCCATGCCCACTGACCCTGGAGCTCTTCCTACTCCCTAGCATTTGATGCCTTTGTGCTAGAGAACCCCTGGAAGTCTGAGATCCTCACCTATTTAACAAGCAGAACCACCCATTTCACAGATGAAGACAGTGAGTCTCAGACAAGGGAAAGTACTATCCAGGGACCATACAGCAAATCAATGACAGAATGAGAGTCTGAACCCAGGTCTCCTTGCTGGCATACCTGTGTCCTTACACATGCACTGTGGATGGCTCCCTACCTCCATGTTGCTTCTAATTCTTGCCTCAGGTTCCCTCCTCTCCCCCTGTTCTCTCAGCACCTGAGGTTGTCCTGCCTCTATAAAATATATGTCATGATATAGCCTCCCAGCTTCAGGGCACTAAGATCGGGATCCTGTTCCTCCATCCATTAGCTGAGTGGAATTACTTATGTTATTTAACCTCTCTGTCCCTCAGTTTCCTCATCTTTAAAATGGGGATAGTAATGGTACCTACCTAATAGGGCTGTTCTATAGATTACAAGAGTCAATATAGGTAAAACATTTGAAAATCGCATAGCACTATGTAAGTATTTGCCAATCTTTAGTTATTATAATTATTAATCCATGCCTATTTCCTCTGCCAGCCTTCTATCAGGCTGGGATCTCCCATGGGCCAGGGATCTGGCCTTTACATCTTGCCAGAGTTAATCACTGGTATCTGCCAGAACAGTAGGACCCCAGGCCCTAAAGGCTTGAGACAAGTTGAAGAGTATGAGAAGCTGCCCCACAGAACCCTGGTGGGGGAGGACATATGTCCCCAGAGGCTGCACACCTTGCTCTGATACCAGGCCTCAGCCTCAGCCCGGCTGCGGTTAGCGATCTCCTCGTACTGGGCGCGGACCTCAGCAATGATGCCGTCCAGGTCTAGGGAGCGGCTGTTGTCCATGGACAGGACCACAGACGTGTCCGAGATCTGGGACTGCAGCTCTGTCAGCTCCTATGGAAACCAAACAGAATGTCAGGACCAGGAGCATGACCCATGCCTCTGCCCAGGAAAGAGAAAGAAAGGAGAATCTGGAGAGGCCAAGTCACCAGTGAGGGACCCAGACCCAGTACTCATTATACAGTTCATTCTACACACCCCGGCTCCCTGAAGAGCCCATCAGCAACGTCTCAAATAGCAGTCTGCTAGGATTTAAGAGGATGAAGAAAGTGACAGTGTGGGGAGCTATGCTGGCTCCTCACTGTGTGATTTCTTTGGGCATGAGCTCTCTGGAGAAGGGCCCGATAGGAGACAGGAGAAATAATCATGTTCTGCCCTATAAGGGACTCTCTGCAGCCCTTGACCTGATGATGCAGCTATACTTGCTGACAGGGAAGTATGTCTGTGACGTGCCATTGCGAGAAAAAAGATACAATTCTGTTTTTATTAAAAATATATACTTTTATATCTGCATGCGTATATATGCCCAGAAAAGATCTGGAAAGGTAGATACAAAGATGGTAATAGTAGGTACAAGTGGTCTACTTTATGATTTATTTAATTTTCTGGATTTTTTGCAATGAATATGCATTACTTTCACAATGAGAAGGAAACAATTTTATAATGACACATCTAAATGTATGTGTGTGTACAAAGTTGGACAATTAAGTTCACGAACTCGTCCTCGTTGCTGAATGTCACTATGGTCACCTTTGAGGTGCTCCCCTTGGGAAGCTATGCATTGACGCCAGCACCTAGTCCACCCTTCAAAGCACTTATTCTAGGGTGAGTTCATGAACTTAATTGTCAAACCTTGTACAATGACAGCTCTGATGGTCATTCCAGAAAAAGAGTTCCTAAATTGCTTTGAAGAGATCTAATAACTGGTCTGTATTTAGCCTCACATGCTAATTGTGCCCTGGGCCAGCCTCTGCCCAGTGATTAGCCAGCATATCTTCTGCCTTAGGCCAGAGATTCCCACTGATGAGAGTAGAAGGGTTTTAAATCCTTGTGAGGAAAGAGATCTAGAAGTCTGGGCAGGAAAAAGTGAGGAGGATAGGAGGAAAAGGAAAAGGGTAGCAGAGGTATGGTAAATTCTCAGGCACTCTGGTCGTTCTCAACATAGGTTCCCCTGTGTACACCACCTGGCCCACCTTTGAACTTAGTCACAGCCTGGGGTCCCCTGAGATGGTTCTGGTTCCTTTCTGTCCCACCCAATTAATGCTGCTTCCTTAGAAACATAGCAGCCACCCCATGTCTCCTCGAGGCCAGTACAGACTGACCCCACTCCCAGCTCTCCCTGAACCCCTAGCCCAGTGGTTCTCAACCTTCGTAACGATGCAGCCTTTTAATACAGTTCCTGTGGGTCACTACCCACAGGTTGAGAACCGCTGCCCTAGCCCATCATGAATTCCTGAGTTTAGAAAGGATGAACAGCAGGATAAATGCTCCCATGCCCTCAACAGAAGCTCAGACTGGCCCAGAGCCAGGTGGGGTGGTGGGGAATGAATCAGATGGCTCCCTGGTTAGGACAATAGGACGAGACATGTCCCCACCCCCAAGGTCCTCACTGTCTCATGGAGGGTCTTCAGGAAGTTGATCTCATCATTCAGAGCATCCACCTTGGCCTCCAATTCTACCTTGTTCATGTAGGAAGCATCCACATCCTGGTGATAGAAACAGGGCAGGGCAGAGGGACATCATGTCCTCAGCATAGGGACAGTTAGTAGAGATGGGAGCAGGCCAGCCCTGTCCAACCCACAGGGCCAAACAACCCACCCCACCAGGTATCTGACAAAGCATGACAGGAAGCTTAGCTTCCCCTTGACCTTCCAGGCTGCATGGGGCATCCTCTCCACTCGTCTCTGGGGTCCCAAAGCAGACCGGACCCCAAGCTAGCACTCAACCAGATCCTAACCACTCAGATGGCTTGAACACTCCAGCTACCCCTGTGACCAAGAACAAATCACTTCAACTTCGAGCCTCAACTTCCCATCAGTCAATAGCCAAGCATAAAGTCATTCAGGTTCCCACACAGAGATGGAAAATCTCCAGCCTATGTGTTTATCTTGAAGCATAGGTGACGCTGATGCAGTGGGCCTCAGATGCCCCCCAGGTCAAAATGATGTCTAGGCCTCTTCTAGCCCTACTTTCCTGGGGTTAAAATCCTGGGGGCTGGAGCTCACGTTTACTTAATCCCTGTGTGTCCAAGGGCCAGAGCCCAGCATTCTGGGACAGGTTGCACTTCTGGAACACTGAGCCTGAGTGTGTGTTAAATCAGAATCTCAAAGAACATTAGTTCAAGGCCCTCCAAGATTCTCCCAAGGCCTTCCAACCTCTGCTTGCAAATCTCCAGGGATGGAGAGCTGCCTTCACATTTATTCAGTATTTCAGGTCAGCCATGTACCACCTTTGGCTGTGATGAAATGTCCTGACCTTGACAGAGCACTTCTTTATTCAGGAAATCTCTCTAACCTCTGTCCTTTGGTCTTACATCTAAACCCTAGAGGCCTAGAAACAAGTCCAGTCAATCACACACATGTACCCATATGACAGGCTGTGTGCTAACGGCCTGGCTGGCTTCCAGACCGCTCCCTCTCCAAGTCATCTCTCCCTTCTTGAGCAAGCCAGGCAGACGTTGCCCATAGGTCCCTGTGCTGTTCAGGTAAGAGGCCCTGTGGTCCCCTCTTATTCCATATGTTTTCAGACAAGCCCCCCCCCAGCCTATCTGTCCCCCTCACCTTCTTCAGCACCACAAACTCATTCTCAGCAGCCGTGCGACAATTAATTTCATCTTCATACCTGCAGTAGCAGAGGGGGCGTGGTGTTGGGGCTGCTTTGCCCGCATCCCCCCACATGCAGGTGTGAAATCTGCTCAGACAGGTGTCAGAGCTGCAAAACCCAATCTCCCTGAATTCCTAGTGGCCATTCTGGGGCTTGAATCTTGACATTGGGGCAGGAGGTGGGGTGGTCAGTGGCTGGCTGGATACATGGGAAACATATGAAAGCAAAAAAGTAACAGCCATGCTATGGGCTGGTTTGCATAGAGCCTGCACTGTACTTCCCAGGCATTAAGTCATTTCCTCCTCATGACAACTCTATAATGATGGCACCAGAGAGAGAGCAGAGTCACTGAGCTATTCAATGGCAAAGCTCAGACTTAAACCCTAGCAGCTGACTTCAGCCAGTGACTTAACCACCACCTAATCCCCTGCCCCTCAAGGGGTGAAAAAGGGGTTTGAAAGGAAGAAACCCAGTGGAATCAGGACAAGGGACACCTAAAGTTCCGGAAGAACCAGGCACCAGCTCTACAGCCTGGCCCCCCATGCCTACCCTAGGAAGAGGCCTAGCCTAATCTTTATCTGGAGACTCAAAAAAGGAATGTCAGAATCAAGAGCTTAGCAGTGCCCTGGAGCTGCTGAGAGCAGCGAGAACAGCTCTGGAAGGAATAGGATGCCCAGGCAAGCCGAGTCCCCCAGGAGTCCCAGACTCAGGTGGGAGACATCTACATCCCCAAAGCCACACTCCCTCAAGGCCTATGGAGCTGTGGAAACCCCTGAGAGCCTGCCTGTCCCACAACCTTGGTGCTGTGCTGCCAGGCCCAAAACAGCCAGACTGGTGCTCCTGCAGCCACTGCCCACAGGCCCCTCTCCCGCTTTCCTGGCCCCTTGCAGCCTCTTCTCCAGCCCTGGCCTGGAGCTCAGCCTGGTTTCTCCAAAAGGCACTCTGAGCCCTTTGGGGTAGAGGGAAGATGCATGCACTTACAGAGTCCCTGGCAACAAAGGGCTGGCTGGCCCCAGGCCTTCGCTGCACCTGTCTAGTCCCACCTCCTGTGAGATCAGTCCTATTGACTTTTGCCCCGGGGAGATGCCCCTCAGAGCCCTGTTCACTGTCCTCCAGTCAGAGCCAGTGTTCCCACTCTTGCTCAGTCATGCAGCCACTGGCAAAGGACAGAACTTACTTGCTGCCCCCCTCCTACTGCCTACTGGCCAGATGTGCCAACGTGGGGCCTGGCCCAAGATCTTGCCTTTGGCTCCTGTTCAATGAGAAATGAGCTCAGCGGACACCTCAGAGGCCTGTCTGCAAAGGCCCACCTTCCCGGCCCCTCCTCACAGCCTCCTTTCTGGCTCCTGCCCTGACCTGGCCATCCCTCAGCCTCTGCACCCCTCCTGATTGCTCACGGTGGATACGTCCCTCCTTGGTTTGTTCCTTCACCTCCTGAGAGTCAGGGACCTAAAATTCAAAATCCTAGCACTCACAGTGACCTGCTATGTGATCTCAACCACGTCCTTGAACCTCTCTGGTCTCCTACTCCTCACCTGAGCAAAAAGGAGCCATTCTAGAATGATCTGTGAGGGTTACACAAGTTCCAAAGCACTCCTGTCATGAGATCCCTTCTGCCCCACCCTCCCATTGGGCATTGGTCAGGCACTCAAAGGGAACAGTGCAGGTCAGGGGCAGGCTGAGATACCGCACTGGGACTGAGTCAGGAGAAAAGGCCAGAGTCATGGAAACTGCCCCAGGTACAAACTAGGGAATGAGGCAGGAAAAGTGCTGGTAAAGCAGGGCACTTGCAGAGGACCAGCTGATGAGGGACACGCTGGCACATGGGCCCTGATGGGTCACACAGGGACCATTACTTATTCTTGAAGTCATCCACCACATCCTGCATGCTCTGCAGCTCCACCTCCAGGCGGCCCCCGTCCACTTGCAGGGCCTCCAGCTGCCCTCGCAGGCCTGCGATCTGGGCCTCAAACACGCCAGGGAGGCGGCTGCCCTTGGCAGACTTCTGCTCCTGCAGCAGCGCCCACTTGGTCTCCAGCAGCTTGTTCTGCTGTTCCAGGAACCTCACCTACAAGGGGCAAGGAGGAGGAAGCTCAGAGTGTGCCACTCACAGCAGGACTCAGGAAGGTCTTGAGCCACCCAGCAGTGCCCATGTGCCCACTGGCTGTGTCCCCTCAGACTCTGTGTCCAGTATCTCCCAATGGCATCCAGAGAGCAGGCATGCCTGGCTCACTGATGTGCTTGGGTCTTGGCAAACATGCTCTAGGGTCTCCTTCCCCAGTCCCTCTCTGAAGGGCTGCCTCTTCCTGTTGCTGGATCCTGGGGCTGATGGGGTCTCCCTCTCCCTTTACGCTAGGGCCCCTTCTTGTCCTTCCTCAGTATCCTCTCTCTCCTTCTTTTGTCTCCAGCAAAACCTTGGGACAGGGCATCACAGGCACCCCAAGGGAAAATGAACACCTACCACATGTCCAGCCCTGGGAATGTCCTTAAGGAGCACCTAGAGTGACTGAGGACGGGAGGCAGGAGAAGCCTCCTCAAATCCAGTGACTCAGGGCACCAGGACCCAGAGGCTGCGGACAGTAGGACATACAGCTCAACATCAGGGAGGAGCCTGGGTCTGGAGCAACCTGGGGAGGCCTCAGCAGAATCTGAAGGATACACCTGGCTAAATGGCACAGGAAAGGACAACATGGAGGGCAGTGGGTGGCAAACTTGAGGAGGGGGCCCTGGCTAGAGGGACCCAGCAGGCATTGCCCCCACTCCTCCCAGACCCACTGATCAACTCTGTCCCGTGTGTAGCAGAAGTAGACAGCTCCTGGCTATCTAGCCCCTTCTCAGGGCCCTACAGTGCCATTTCCTGTTCCCAACTGGGCTATCTCCAGGGCAGGTATAATCTCTCCTCCTATCACCAAAGAGAAGCTGAGGACCAGGCAGAAGGCGCTCCCTCCTTCCCACCCTTTATGTGCAGCATCTGCTCCAAACATCTTCAGCATCTGAAGGCGCCAGTCCCCTCATCCTCACTCCACATGGCTCCCTCTCAGGGAACAGGGCCCAGAGAGAGAACTCCTGGAACTCCCAAGCCTGATACCAGTGACAAAACTGGTTCAAAAGCACCAGCAGACTCATAGACACAGCCAGCTAGGGCAGCCCTGCAGAACCCCGGCACCTTCCTGGAGGAAGGCAGGGCCCAGGGGGCAACTTGCTGGAAAAGAGGGCTTGGAGACCCAGCGGGACAAAATAGCAATGGCAGTTAATGGGGAGGAGGAAGGCCTCAGAGGAGGTGAGGTCCCACGACGGAGTCCTGCCAGTCCTCCCAGCGCCTGGCCTGCTTGCAGGCTGGGTGGTTAGGGTGGCCAGTGTGACCTGGAGCAATGCTCACTCGACGTTCTCTCCGCCTCACCTTGTCGATGAAGGAGGCAAACTTGTCGTTTAGGGTCTTGATCTGCTCACGCTCCTCCTGGCGCACCTGCTGGATGGAGGGGTCGATGTCCACCCGCAGCGGGGCCAGCAGCCTCTGATTGATGGTGATCTCGCGGATGCCGGCGCCCACCGGGCGCGCATAGGCAGAGCGCACTGCCACGCTCGGCCGCGAGGCGCCCAGGCCATAGAGGCTGCTGCTGCCGAAGCCGCCCCGGCGCCCTGAGTTCAGGTGCACCTGGGCGCCGCGGCCCGGGAAGGCTGTGGAGCGAGAGCTGAAGTGGACGGACATAGCGGCTGGACCTTCGGGCGGGCGAGGAGAGCGCGAACTCGCTGACCTTCGGGGGACCGGCGCCTTTTATCGACTGGGAGCGGATGGCCAGACTCGCACAGGTAGGGGCGGGGCTGGCCTCGGGCCACCTTTCTCCGCTGCCACCGGCGCCTCCCCGCCTGGCTTCCGCCCTCCGCACCGCCCACCCCGCCGTGCCAGAGTTTTTAGCCCCGCTAAATGGCCTGGAGTGGGCAGGAGCGCCATCCACCTTCCACAGACAACCCCTATGCAGGCTGCTGCAGAGAACAGTAGGGGACAGCTGTCGGGAAGGTTTCCCGGAGGAGATCTGGGGAAAGGGTGACCGGCATACAGATTCCTAACGCCAGAGCAGAGAGCCCAACCCGTAAGAGCCTGGGGGAAGGGGTGGACAGAAATGTTCCAGTCCAGGAGTCTGCACCCTGACTTCCCCACCCCTGGGCTAAAAGCCAGAAGGGCATTCCCTGCACTCTCCCACCAAGTCTAGCTCCGTGTTAGATTTGTTTTGTTTTGTTTTGTTTTGTTTTTTTCTAGATAGGGTCTTTCTCTGTTGCCAGGCTACAGTGCAGTGGCCTCCTCATACCTCCCAACAACCTCAGATTCCTGGCCTCAAGCAATCCTTTTGCCTCAGCCTCCCAAGTAGCTGGGACTACAGCTGTGCCCAGCTGATTTCTCTTTGGGGTAGAGATGGGGTCTTGCTATTTTGCCCAGTCTGGCCTCAAACAATTCTGCCAGCTCAGCCTCCCATCCTCAGCTCAGTTCTTGAGTAGTCTGACCCCCACCATAGGCCTGGCCAAGCTAGTGTCCCTGGCTATGTCCCTCACACCTCATTTCAACACAGAACCCATGCTCAGTGGAGCATGACCCCACTTCTAGCCTCTGTCCTCCCCACTTCAAAGCCCATTTGAAGCCTGGAGGCCCCTGGGTCTGTACACCTGCAATCCCCGCTTATATTCCTACCTACTTATTTTATTGGTCCCTGTAGAGGAAGGGGCACTTGAGTGTATTCAGGACACTTTGTGGATGCGTGTATACTTCTCTGTGTACACAGTGGCAGGCCTCTGGACGTCTCTGTGCCCCTGCTTCAGACATATGCACAAGCATGTGTGCTTAACCAGCGCAAGTCCCGGTGCATGTGGGTGTCTATGGATACTCACTGCACACATTTGCATGCCCATCTCTACACACATGCTTCTATCTGCACTCAGACTCCCCACCCCCACCCCACCATTTTCCTATTTAAAGGCCCTTTCCTGGGCTATAGTTGTGTTCTACCTTTCATAAGAAAGTATGAGTAAATATAAGTTGGTTTCATAGAAGTAGTGAGTACATTGAATCCTTTTTCCTCCATTCTTGAGATACTTTACTCAGGAGAATATGTTTCAGGTCCCACCATGTAAACAAAAAAGAGGTAAAGTCTCCATCTTTTTAAAAAACTATAGCCCAGGATGAAGTAAAGAAATAGAGTGGGAAGGGAGAGGAGAGGGGAGGTTTGATAGAAGAAGGGTAAACAGCTGGACCACACCTGTGGAGCATATTGCAAGGGCACAAGTCAAATCTATCAAGTGTAGAATGTAAATGTCTTAATACAAGTAAATGAGGCGAAAGCTACATTGACTAGTTTGATGTAAGCACATCAAATTGTATTTAAAAATCAATACCTTGTACCCCACATATGCATAAATGTATTTATGATCTATGTGTATATGACTTAATAAAAAAATAAAATAGGGCGGCTCCTGTGGCTCAAAGGAGTAGGGCACTGACCTCATATGCTGGAGGTGGCAGGTTCAAACACAGCCACAGCCAAAAACTGCAAAATAAATAAATAAAATAAAGGCCCTTTCCAGTTTAAAGGCCCCAATTCTCATCATCTCTCTCACCTGAAGCCACCACCAAACAATTCCCAGCAGCTTCAAACTGGTCAAGAGGGGGATAAGCACTGTGCTGGACCAGGGGATGCTGGACAGAGTCAGCGACTGGAGTACTGGCCTCTCTTTCTGGTAGCTCCAATTGCCGCATGCTCTGCCCTCTCCTGGCCCCTTTTTCCCAGACTGGGCTCTGTCTGCCTTTAGCCTACCTCCAGCCTCTCCTAATGAGCTGGCCAAGTTATTACTTCAGACCAGGCCCTTGGGGCAGTTCTTGGTGAAGAAAGGTGGAGATGGAATGTCTTTCCTGGTTTTCCATTTCAATTAAGGCACAGGACTTCCAATGAAGCTAAAGAAGGTAGCCCCTTCTCCGTGATCTGAGCAGGTAGAGGCCCATGAGCCCCCTTCCTTCCCTCCGCTTTCCATTGAATTTGGGACAGCTCAGGCCAGAGGGAGAAGGCCCAAGGAGATCTTCAGTGGTGTCATGTACGGAGCTTGGCTCGCGTGTGTGTGTGTGTGTGTGTGTGTGTGTGTGAGAGAGAGAGAGAGAGAGAGAGAGAGAGAGAGATTTAACTTAAAACCATACCTGGTTGTAGCTTGAAGAGCATACAATTCCCTGCAATATTTGCAGTCATGGGCCTCCTGCTCCCCAGTTCCCTAATGCCCAAACAGGCAAAAGAGCCCAGTTGTTTAATATACACACCCAGACACTCCAACTTCCTTACCCCTCAGGGCTCATCCTCCACTCCTTTGTTTTCCAATGCCTCCACTCTTCACCCCTCCCCCCACCCCTATTCTGTCACTGGCCCTGTCCCCCTCCTCACCTCCGCTACTGGTGGGATCTGTGCTCTGGAGCCACCCGGCCCAAGAGTTCCTCCATCCCCTTCTCCCCTAGAGCCTGGCTGAGAAATCTTTGGCAGGCCTGCTGCTGCCTTGGGACCCTGGACAAGTCACTACCTCTCTCTAGGCCACAGTTTCTTTACCAACGAGGAAATCCCCAGATTCCACGTGGAAAGTGAACTAAGGGAGGACAATGCAAAGGAGAAAAGGTCTCTGGGCTTTTCAGCCTCAGGCCTCCTTAAACAACATTTCCCCATTCCAGGGCCTGCCAAACATCCACCCCTCGGCCCTTCCATCCCCTCCCTAAAGCATTCCTAGCTGCCCAGCCCTGGCCAGTCTCCTCCTGCCTCTACACTCACAGGCCAGTGCTGGACGCCCCGCCGTGCCAGGCTGTGCACAGAAATATCCCCTGGAGAGCTTCCCAAGGCACCATGAATCAAACTCCTGGCCACAAGAGTTCACAGCCCTATAGTCTTCCCAATCTCACCTACCCAGACCTCTGCTGGCCTCACAGGGACCATCTTGCGAGATCCTAGTAGATTTTTGAGGCCAGTTAATCTCACAAAGCCTTCTCCCAGTGGTCATCCACAGAGCTCAAAGACAGGATCCCAGCTCTGGAGCTCTCTGTCACCCACACACTGCCAAGCACACATTCCTGGTCTTCCCACCATCTTCCTCACTTGTCCACTGCACCCTCTGGAACCCAGCTAAGAACAGCAGCCCCAGATCCTCAGCTTGGCCTGGCCCCACTAAACCTTCCCTGGCCCTGGCCCCTGCAGCCCTGCTAATGGACTTACTATTCTTCTCCCAGAGAGTTGGGGAGACGTTCTTTTTGGCCCCGTCCTGCACTTTCAGAACAATGACTCATTGTTCATTCCTAAGAAACATGTCCTCTGATTCTCAAAGAAAAAAGTTAATTTTTTTCATTATGTCAGAATACAAATGCTTGTAATCATAACAAAAGCCACTTGACATGTCCTCATGGAATATGATACTTTTCTAAAAAGTCAGAAGATAAAGGACAAGGAAGCAACCGTGATAGCCACCAGGCTGCTTTCCTGATTATGTGAATCAATAGGAAAAGACAAACCACCCAACACAAAAGTGGGCAGCAGGCAGGGATAATACGAGCCAGTGCTCACATCATGCTGTTCTAAGCTCTTGGTCTCTATTAAACCATTTTGTTCCCACGATAATCCTACATGGTACATATGTGTTATTATCCCCCTCCTTTTAAATCTCCCTTTTAAGAGAGGACATTGAGATGCAAAGAATTTAAGCAAATTGCCTAAAGTTGCACAGCTAGTAGATTGAAAAGCCAGGATTTGAACCTTGGCAGTTGGAACCAGTAGATTACTTACAGAAGAGATAAGAAAGAACATCAATTAGCAAATGTGATTCTCACCCTCACTCAAATTAAAAAATATTACAGGAGTGGTAATGAAAACCCATTTTACCTGTCAAGTTATCAAAGACCAAAATGTTTCATAAACATTCTGTGCCAGTAGGTATGTGGGTAACAGAAAATTGGGGCCTTTATTGGTAGAATTACTGGTGGGCACATCCTCTTTGGAGGACAAGTTGGCAGAAGCTTTCAAAACACACTTGCTCTTACATCAACAGATAGATAAAATAAATACACTAGTTTGACCAAGTAATTCCACTGCCAGGATCTTAAGGTATGGATGTTCTCAACAAATGTACATACCTACCTGTGGTCTCTGCTGCCATTGGTGTGTATTTGTGAAAAATTGGAAGCATCATAAATGCTTGTCAAGAGGGAAGTGATGAAATGAACTAAGCTACATACATCCAATGGAATGCTATCTGTTGAAAAGAATAAAATCCTTTACATGCTGATTGCCTTTTTAAGATTTATGTAATGACCACAGAGACCCCTATAATTCTGAAAACCACACAGGCTCATGCTATCCATATGGCATCTACCTCCCATCCCGGTCCCTGCTGGCCCCACAGACACCTGCTACCCTCTCCCTGCATGCTCACCAGGGCACTGGCCCCCAGGTCCCCGTGCTCCTCTCCACCCTCTGACCACTATGCTCATGCTCTGACTCCTGGCCCTTCTGTCTCCACCTGGATGGACCTCCACCCCTGGTCAGCCTGAGCACTGACTTCTCTGCTCGAGCTCTAAACTGCAGAGCATCAGTGGAGAAAACCACATCCTCAAGATCAGGTGTCACCACCAAATGCACAGTCCCCATTTCAGCTGCATCCTCTTTGCAAGGAGTGCAAAGGCACCTCTCTCACTGCCTTCAGTCAGCAGGCCTCCTGTTTGCTACTGCTGAGTTTCTCCACTCTCTTCCCATCCCCCATTCTATATCCTCCCTGCTCATCCTCAATGAAGAATCAATGTTCTTCTCTGAGATAATCAAATAATCCAGTAAAATCAAGTAAATCTGGCAAAAACGTTTTCCTTCCTTCCCCCACCCACACGTGCTTCCCCTCCCCACCCTTCCTTCCTCTTTCCAAGTTCTAGAAACAGATTCTACCTCCACCTGTGCCACAGACACCATCCTCTCCCACCTCCTTAGAGGTCTGTTCCATCAGTCCCCCTCCTTCTTAAAACTACCATGGCCCTCCCTCTCTCTGGCAGCCAAGCTTCCTGGCAAAGCTGTGTGCTTGCACTTTCCCAGTGCTAGGGGGAAGGGCCAGTCAGGGGTGAGCTTTCAGGGGGATGAGGAAGTGAGAACGGTGAGTGCAGAGGGCAATTTCCAATGCTGTTTAGCAGGAAGGAAAGGGAGATGGAAGTTAGCTTGGATCAAAAGCAAGCTCAAGGAAGAAATGATCTCAGGATGGAGGAGATAAGACCTCCTCAATGATGTGGGCTGGCAAGGAAGAAGACAGAGACACCTAAGATCTCTTAAATATGAGAGAGAGAGAGGGATCCTAATCAATGGAGCAATGTCTAGGGAGTGGATTAAAAGTCCAGGTGAGGCCAGTAGTGGTGCCGCGGGGAAACACCTCGATGTTTATGGTAGGAGGAAGGAGCTAAAGATGGACAGAGACTTAGATACTCACACGTGGGCAAAGGAGTTCAGAGAAAGTTCCACAGGCTCTAAGAGAAAGGCTATTTTGGCTTCCAGGGGTGATATACATAACATTTTGTGGATCTACCCTGCCCCAGTTCTCTGTACCTGGTCATCCTGCACATGTACTTCCTCTGGTCTCAGTCCATGTAACACTTAATCTCCATAAACAAGACTAGCAGTCTTGGGGAAAGCATTTCAGTGCTGTAGTGGGAGATGTGGACTCGAGTTTGACTCAGACTATCTCCAAGCTGTGTGACCTTATAGCTGGCCTCTATGAGATTCAGTTTCTTCATCTATAAAATGGGGGATCAATTCTACCTCATGGGGTTTAAGCACTGAAGATACTAGATGTATAACATACTTAAAGCCCTGAACACATCAAGAACATTGAATAAATGGGAACTGTCTCTGACAATGCAGTTGTTACGGTGGACAATATTGGAAGACCTGCCATGCTCCTGGGCATGCCTTTTCTGGTGAGCCCAAGACAGGGACTCAGGAAATCACCTCCCTCGATGTGTCCCTTCCTTGACCACTCTGCGGTATGAGGGGGAGGATTTCTACGGGTCCCAGATTCTCTCCACCCTCTCCCCTCCTCCCCATCCCCTTGGCCGTGAGTGCTCCTCCCTATATACCAGCAGTCCCCATTCACCTTCTCCTTCTGGCCATTTGCATCCTGGCACCCATTTCCATGTTCCTGCTGAACATTCCCAGCTTGTGAAGCTGGATATGCAAAAAATGGTTCCCCCACTTCTTGATGAGGTCCACTGTGTCCAACGGCCAAATGGCAAGCAAGAAGAGGAAGCTCTTTGGCAACCTAGAGGAATTTGTGGGCCCCTCTGGGAAGCTGTTCCTGCTGGAAGTGGACTGTGGCACTTTGGCCAACTTTAAATTTATCACCACCTGGGTTTAACCCCAACATTGAGAAGCTCTTGATCTGATCAAGAGTGTTGCTGAGAACTGCAGTTCAAACACAAACACTTCATGGCGGCTGCCAGGGAAAATGTGCACCCGGTGGCCACTGGTTCTATAGATATGATGGTCTGCACCCTGGTACTGTGCTCCCTGGAGATCCCCCTTAAGGTCACAGAGTGCTGAGGCTGGCCAATGACGGGGAGGCAGAAGAGAGCCATGTTCACTGTGTGCTAAGCTGGACAGAACATTGGGCTGCCTCAGGACTCCTGTGGGCTCAGACACAGCTCCCACTAAGGGTGACCTTAGACGACTCAATTTGCTCACTCACTTATTCATTATTGATTCAACAGACATTTAGAGAACTCTGACTGTCTGCAGCAAAGCAGTATTTCTGGGGTGAGAATATTTGTCTCAGAGAGTTTAAATGAGTTGTACAAAGGACCTATGACTCACAAAAATGGCAAAGACAAAACTAAAACTCAGGTAGGTACCTTAACTTCTGGGCCAGAGATCATCCCATGCCACTCCACTGGTGGCTTCCAACCTGGGGTCTTCTACATCCCATCACAGAGTCCAATTTTCTATAGATAATAATAAGGAATCCCTTAAAGGGCATGCCAGAACAGCTCCTTTCTCCAACAACTAAGAACCTGTAACTGCACAATCATCTTTATTTGTGCCTTTTACTTTGAGGCCTCACAGAGTTATCTATATACCATTTCAAGCCCTTTTTCCTAGTGACAGTCATTATTCATTCAGGGAGGGGGGAGAACATGCAGGAAAGGAAGGAAAGAGAGGAAAACAATCTCTCCAAAGACATTGCTTATGGCGCCACCTTACATCTTTGAGCACTGCTAACTTTTCAGTGTTTCTTACTTCATTGTTTTTATTTATAAAAGCAACTAATCAATGCAGCCTTCTTGCTAAGAAGAATTCAAAAATTAAAGAACATATAAGGAAAAAAATTAAAATTTTCCCTTTGCTTCCTTAAACCACTTTCCCCTGACATGGCCCTGTAGGTAACTACTCATGTTTGCCCTCCTTGGTATTGAAAGTTTTTCTGTCTATCTCAAGTTTATTAATAGTTATTTTTATTATTAGATTATATTTGAATCCCTATTTCACTATCCACATGCCAAAAGTATATAATAATATGACCCTCCCGACTTACACCAGCACTTTTAATTTCCTATCCTCATCCCCATAAGCCCTCCATCCCAAATCCTAAATATGGTTGAAATAACTTGTAATATTAGTTTCAATCTATTACTAAGGGTTTTTCTTCATTATCTTCTATTTCAAAAATTCTAATTTTTAATAGCTTAAATCACTTTTTCCGCATCCATTTATTTACTGTAAATTTGACTGCATTTATTGCTCTCCACTGTTTCTTGTGATATTTGCCTTCACCTATACTGAGTTTTGGATTATTTTGTTTGGTTGATTGGTTGGTTTTCAAATTTGATTTTCGTTTGCCTAGACTACCTTCTCAAACAGTTTCCTTAAAAATAGTTCATGGGGGCGGGCATGGTGGCTCATGCCTATAATCCTTAGCACTCTGGTAGGCTAAGGTGGGAGGATCACTTGAGCTCAGAAGTTCAAGACCGGTCTAAGCAAGAGTAAGACCCAGTCTTCTACTAAAAATAGAAAAATTAGCTAGGCAGGGTGGCAGACACCAGGAGTCCCGACTACTCAGGAGGCTGAGGCTGAAGGATCGCTTGAACCAGAGTTTGAGGTTGCTGTAAACTAGGCTGATGCCACAGCACTCTAGCCTGTTGCTCACTCGAGCAACAGAGTGAGAATCTGCCTCAGAAAAGAATGGTCTATGGGGATATCTCTGTATATCTGAAAATGTCTATCTTCTACCCTCACAGTTAATAATATTTTGGCCAAGAGTCTTGGATGTGAGAATTTTTCTCCCAGAAATTATGTTGTTCCATAGTCCTTGAGCTTTTCAAGTTACAGAAGATAACTTTAGTGGCATTCCCATTCTCTTTTCTTTTCAGCTAACCAGTTTTACTGTTGGTTGTTTTTATCTGGGATTTTTTAGGTTTTCTTTATAGTTCAGAAATTTCGCCAGCATGTGATTAGGCATGTGTCTTATTTTTACTAACATTGCTAGGCATTCAAGGAACCCTTTTGATCTTAATACCGAAGTCCTTATTTGTTTTGTTGTTGTTTTTTTGTTTTTTTGAGACAGAATCTCACTATGTCACCCTCGGTAGAGTGCCGTTGCGTCACAGCTCGCAGCAACCTAAAACTTGTGGGCTTAAGTGATTCTCTTCCCTTAGCCTCTGCAGTAGCTGGGACTACAAGCGCCCACCACAACGCCTGACTATTTTTTTGTTGCAGTTGTCATTGTTGTTTAGCTGGCCTGGCCCAGCTAAACAAACCCACCACTCTCAGTGCATGTGGCTGGCACTGTAACCACTGTGATACAGACACTGGGCCTATTTTTTTCTTTTTCTTGAGACAGAGTCTCACTACGTTGCCCTTAGTGGAGTGCCGTGGCGTCACAGCTCACAGCAACTTCAAACTCTTGGGCTTAAGCAATTCTCTTGCCTCAGCCTCCAAAGTAGCTGGGACAACAGGCACCTACCACAACGCCCAGCTATTTTGTTTTCGTTGTTGTCATTGTTGTTTAGCAGGCCCAGGCCAGGTTTGAACCACCAGTCCTGGTGTATGTGGTTTGCCCCCTAACTACTGAGCTACAGGTGCCAAACCCCAAGTCCTTGTTTAGGTCAGAAAAGTTTTCTTCTATTACTTCTTTTATTATTGGTTATATTCCTTTAGTATTTCTTTCTCTTCTTCTGGAACAAATATTATTTCAATACACGTTCTCCTACCTTTGATATCTTTGCTCTTATCTTTTCACTCATAATTTCCATTGCTTTATACTTCTGTTCTATGTTGTGAAATAGTTACTCTATCTGATCACCTGATGACTTCCTCTATGGTCCAGCAGTATTTATTCTACTTTTTACTTCTGTTGAATTTTTTTTCTTTTTTTTTTTCTGTCGAATTTTAAGTATGGGAATTTTTTAATTGTAAAGCCTCATTCTTATTCCCACATCACTTCTTAAAAATAGGTTGTTATCCCTATAGACATTATTTTTATTGTTGTAGATTATATTTAAGTTTTATCTTATTTGTTCAATTAAATTTTTCTCAGTAGGAGGTACCTATTCTAATGGATCGAGTTGGTGTCCTCCTGTCAGCCTGGCAGAAAAGGAACTAGTAGGCAAGACTCTCTTATCTAAAGAGCAGGGAGAACCTCCAGGTTCTCTGACTGCTCCTGGTATTAATAGATAAGGGCAGTTTTCTCCCAGCTCAGTCAGACAGAGTGGGTCTTCTCTAGGCTGGCCAGTGTCAGTAGTTTCTATAAGCTTCTCTCCAGACCTTTTGCAGAGTGACCAGAGGTAGATCTTGTCCTTGTCCTGAGTTAGTATAGTAGATCCACCCGGCCCCTAATAGTGACTTAGGGGCTCTTGGCCCTGGGCTCTGCTAGACAAACAAGCTTCTCCCCAAGCCTTTGGGCTCAGGGTTCTAAGAACTCAAAGCTTCTGATATATATGCTAGCAATAAATAAACTTTACCAATCCACCATTAGCTGACTGACGTTTTATCCTATTATTTGGGTATCCCAGCAAGATAATGGGAGGAAAAAAGAGCTACCTTTCTCCACTTCAGGTATCGATTCCCAATATGCTTCAGAGTTAGATAGACGCAGATATAAATATATAAATTTTATCAAAGTTATACATGCATGAGATTTATAGAGGCAAACCAGAAGGCTTCTTATGAAAAAATAGCAGCTCTTACTCACACACAATGTCTGTTCTTCAAGGTCAACTACATTCCGGTTTTGGCCTTTTAGTTTTTCAATTTTATGCTAATATCCCTAACTCGAAACAACAGTTATACTGCTACCTCTCAACTTTCCAGCTTTTAGCATTAAAATTGACTTTTTACTCTGGAAAGTGGGGATTTACCTCTTTCACAACCACCATAAGGCCACTATCTTTTTCCATCTCCCCTCAACCTGATAGAGTTATTTCATTAATCAATATTCAGAGCAGAGCTTTGTAGTATGATTCATATTGGAACCAAGTAACCAGTATGCTTCTTTACTTTTGGTTTTCCCAGAGTTCATAAATCATCCCAGAATCTTCTTCACGTGTCCAAACCACTCAGTATGTACAAACATGTCAACTAGTCTAGCTATTTCATCATCTGGAGCCATTTTCCCCATAGTCTCTCATGTCCCCACTTGGACTGGATGCTCCCTAGGCCTGTTGCTCTGCTCTCACCTTGGCCTCTCCCTTCACCATCATTAGGGGAACTTCTTCCTTTTTCCTCCTGTCCCAGACTTCCTATCTTCTACATTCTATCTCTTCCTTTTTCTTAGTTGCCTCCCTAGTTTATTCATGAAACTAATTTATAGTTTCAGCAGCTGTGGAATTCTGAGTAGTAAAATTGTTTTCCCTCAAAATTTTGAAGGTATCCATTGTGCTAGCTGCCAATATCACCACTGAGAAGTCCGAAGCTATTCTGATGCTAGATTTCTTATATGAAACCTTCTTTGAAGTTTGTAGAAAATTTTCTGTCCCAGTGAAATGACTTGATGAGATCTGTTAAGGATTTGATGGGCTATTTCATTTTAAAATACCTTTCTCTTTTTGTTTGTTTTTGCGTTTACCTCTTTATAGAATAGTGAGCTATTTCAATCTGCAGATTTATACCTTTCAGCTCTGGACATTACCTCAGGTTATTTCTTTAACAATTTTTTTCTTACATTTTTTATTTTCTCTCTTGGAAGCTCTCCTTATTCAGATGCTAGCACTTCTGAACTGAGTCTATGATTTTCTCTTAATATTATTATTTTCGTTTTTGTGGAGACAGGGTTTACTGTGGTGCTCAGGCTGGTCTCAAACTCTTGGCCTCAAGCAATCATCTCACTTCAGCTTCCTGAAATGCTAGGATTATAGGCATGAGCCACAGCACCCAGACTAATATTCTAATCTTTGCTCTCCTGTTTCACTGTGTCCTTTTTCTTCACTTTCTAGATTTCCTTCATATTTTCTTTAAAGCTTTTTACTAAATTTTCAATTTCTGCTATCATCACTTTAACTTCCCAAGGCTTTTATTTTTTTCTGACTATAACTTTTTTAATTGCACTGTGTTCTTGTTTCCAGGATAAAATCTTTTTCTCTCTGAGAATATTAATGAGACAGAGGAGGTTTTTTTTTTTAATATTTCCATATTCCTACTTAATTTTTGCTTTCTGCAGGTTTGGGGGCTTTTAATTTTTCAATTTTTTTCTGTCATGGTCTGAACTTCAATTTTTGTATGAGAGGCTCTGCTCAAATGGCTAGTGATCGATGAATGGATGACTCACATATCAAGAGTATTGCAAAGGGTTGGTTGCATGCTCCATGAGCATGAATGAGACATGTCAACCATAGGCAAGACAGATGAACTATTTGCATGGATAGATTCCAATGTCATTGTTTGGGGTTTTTGCTTGCAGCTGGTCATGCCCAGAGAAGAACCTTCCAAATCACTGCCTGGAATGTATGATCCTGGCTTCTGGTATTCTGGAAGCAAAGTGAAAAAAGAGGACTTCACGGGCAGGTCTCAGCATTTAGTTGTAAATCTTCACTCACTTTCTATATTTCTAGTAAGTTGTCTATGCCCTTAACAGTATTTACTGTACCTTGTTACAAAGACCCTTCACTTAGCCATTTCCAGAGAATAAATCTATAATCCTCTGCCAAAGTGGAGAGGGACAGAATCTATTTTGAGTGGGGGAGGAGATCCCAAGGTCCAACAGCTTACAAAACAGACTTTAACCAATCCTCCAGGTCTTTCTAGTTCAACTTTATTGAGGTAGAATTTGTATACATTGCCATTATTTAAGAAATGTATATATGCTCATGGAACCACGAGCATAAAGATCTAGAACATACCCAAAAGATTCCCTTGTGCCTCTTTACAATCAATACCCACAACTCTAGGCTTCATACACTTAATCCACTTTATATCACTATAGAATATATTTGTCTTTTCAAGACTTTTGTATAAGTAGAAAGTACTATTTGTTGTCTAGCTTCTTTTGCTCAGTGCTAAGTTTTGTAGATTCATCCATGTTATTGCATGTAACAGTTTTCATTTCTTATTATTGCAGAGTATGAATTTCTTATTATTCCTTCTATAGTATGGCTACACCACAATTTGTTTGTAATTTCATCTTTAATGGACATTTGAGGTAATTCCAATTTAAGGCTATTGTGAATAAAGTTGATGTGAACAGTCATGTACAAGGATTTTTAGGAACACACATATTCGCCTTTCTTGAGTAAAGAAATACCTAGATGTAGAATTGTTGGGTCATAGAATAAGTATATGTTTGCCTTTACAAGAAACTCCAATTCTGTTTTCCAAAGTGGTTTTACCACTTTCCTACCAAAATTATCTGAACATTCTCATTACTCCACAATCTCACCAACATTTGATATTATTAGTATTTCTAATAGGGGTGTAGGGAAACTTCATGGTAGTTCCAATTTGATTTCCCTAGTGATTAGTAATATTAAGCATATTTTGTATGCTTGTTGACCACTCATATATCTTATTCTGTGATGTGTATGATCAGATATTTTGCTTATCTTTTAATTGGTCTATTTGTCTTCTTATTGTGTTGTATGTGTTCTTTGTATATTCTGCATTCAAGTTCATTGCCAGATATGAATTATGAATATTTTCTCCCAACCTATGGCTTGCCTTTTAATTTTCTTACTGGCATCATTTATTTATTTATTTTTGTGACAGTCTCACTTTGTCACCCTCAGTAGAGTGCAATGGCATCAGAGCTCACAGCAACCTTAAACTCTTAGGTTTATCCAAACCTCTTGTCTCAGCTTCCCAAGTAGCTGAGACTACAGGTGCCCACCACTACGCCCAGTTATTTTTAGAGATGGGGTCTCACTCTTGCTTAGGCTGGTCTCGAACTCCTGAGCTCAAGCAGTCCACCTACCTTGGCCTCCCAGAGTGCTAGGATTATAGGCATGAACCACAGCACCCAGCCCACTTAATGGCATCTTTCAAAAAGCAAAATGTTTTGTTTTGATTAAGTCAAATGTATCGGAAATTTTTTCCTTTATGCTTCATGCTCTTTGTGTTCTATCCAAGAAATTTCTCTCTATCCCATAATTATGAAGATTTCCTCTTGTCTTCTTCTAGAAGTTGTATAGTTTGAGCTTTTATATTGAGATCTATGATCCATATTCAGTTAATTTTTATGTAAGTTACTAATTTTTTTCATATGAATATCCAGTTCTTTCTTGGATTTGGAAAAGGTCATTTGTTGAAAAGACCATTCTTCCTCCATGGAATTGTTTATTTCACTTTTGTCAAATGCCAGCAGACTGTATATGCATGAGCCTATTTCAAGATTCTACTCTGCTTCATTGATCTATATGCCTAGGCTTTTGCCAATACCATACTATCTTGGTTACTCTAGTGTTATGTTACTTGTTGAAATTAGGTAATATAAGTCTTCCAACATTAAGCTTCATTAGAATGAATTTGGAGTGGTCTAGTTTAGGACTTCCACTAAGGCATGACCCATCTGCAGTCTCTGCTGAATACCACAGGTATTCAATAAGGACCCTTCTCTCTGACTGATTGAATTTGAAATATCTTCCAGTACTGCTTGAGCTCTAGAAATTGTTCAGTTTCTAAATCCCCAGTCACTGTCCTTTGCCTGGCTTCATGGAGTTTCACTCTATTTGTAGGTGACTCACTATTCAGCCCTGGATGCAAGGAGACCCCACGCAGCTGCTGAAGTTCTCTCTGTTGCTCCCTTCTTCTTGGCTGTCTTAAGTTACTACTTTCTTGGTCTAAGTTACAACTTGTTTGACTTCCTAGTTTCCAAAGTGTTCTGCAATCATCTCCCTTGCTGTTTTCTTTGTCAGCTGAAAAAGAAGTGATGGAAAGAGGGTTACATGAAATCCAACAGAAGGTTGTTAACATCCCACATGGATAGGTGTGGGTAGTGAACTGGCGGGAGGGGGCTAGTAGATGTTTATTGGGAGAGGTGTTCAGTGTATCCCACGTGGCTGGTTATGCTGGGTGCAGTTTTCTGCCCTCCCCCACATTTCTCATTTACAAAATTGTTCATACACAAACATGAAATTCATATTATGCTCAAATTATTCCATAACATATCTATTGTGTTGAAATGAGTTCTCATTTCCTAAATAAACAACTGCCTGTATTTGTATCTAAATATGTAAACAAACCTCACAGCAGTTTTATTGGGTTTCAGAAAGAAGCAGAGTTAAATATTTGTGTTCAATCTGCCATATTTAACTGGAAGCCATTATTTATTTTATCACCTGGGTGTCTCTCCCAAATATGCAGCGCAGTCATCTGGGGCAAGGACTGATAACTCTACCTCCAGAGACCCTCTCTCCAGTACAGCATCTGCCCCTGCTTACGGGCTCACTAGAGTTTACTGAGTGGGGTTGAAAGGAAAGTTATCCCATGGTTATTTAATGCATTACAAAGATAAAGTATCAGCTCAGCGCCTGTGGCTAAAGTAGGTAAGGCACCAGCCACATACACCTAAGGTGGCAGGTTCGAATCCAGCCCAGGCCCGCCAAACAACAATGATGGCTACAACCAAAAAAAAAATAGCCAGGCATTATGGCGGGCACCTGTGGTCCCAGCTACTTGGGAGGCAGAGGCAGAAGACTCACTTGAGCCCAGGAGTTGGAGGTTGCTGTAAGCTGTGATGCCATAGCACTCTACCCAGGGGGATAGCTTGAGGCTCTGTCTCAAAAAAAAAAAAAAAGAAAAGAAAAGAAAAAATATCTGTGTGAATTTATCAAGGCAGATTATTTTAAATGGACTCCCATCTCCAGGAGATGCCCTTGACTTATGGAGCATACGACTACCAGACATTCGGGCTGGGATTTCTCCGGTCCTCATCCCAGCTACACACTCCCTACTCAAGATCCAAAAAGATAGACCCAGAGGGCTATGGAGCACCCATCTTCTCTCAGCCGACAAGGCAGCTGCCTCGGGCCCACTGGCCAGGGAGCTTGCTTGTCCTGTGGCCTCTGGGTGCCTTGTGAAGTTAAAAGAAAGCGTGTGGGTACCACAAGAGCCTCAGCCAGTCAGGAGCTCAAGCCCTGCCCTTTATCAGGCAGGTTTCAACAAGGGGACAATAGCCACACCAGGCATTTGAACAGAGAGGAGTAATGTGCTGTAGGGTTGTTAACTGGGCCAGGGAAAGAGCAAAAAGAGAGCCCTGAGACAGCACAAGGCTAGTGAAGTCACTGCTATAACTAGGGGTGAAGGCACAGAGGGAGAGGGTGGGGGTTATTAAAACTTAGAAACTTGGACCAGGGGCCCCTGAAACTCAGACTTCTAAGGAGGAGCTGCAGTTCAACTGGTGCTCAACAGCCAGGCCCTATGGGGCTGGGCCCTGACCTGGGAGGCAGGGGCACTGCTGGCTGGCCCTGGCGTCTCTGAATGGGAGGGCACCGTGAAGCTGATTCTCCAGGTGTTAGGGAAACTGCCATTTGGACACAGGGTGAGGACACATTGCTATGGGGAGGTTAGGAAGCCCCCAAAAGCAAATGCCTTGCAGGCTCCCTCTGGTGCCCTCAGGGAGCCTTCTGGTGAGGCCAACGACCTGTGAACGATGGAGGCCCAACTCCAGCGCAGCCAGGTAACGTGTCACACTTGTCAGATGACCATCCCATCTGCTCCATGTCACATTTTTCCTGAGCTGGCCTTTGTACCCATGTCACCCCTCAGCCTTTCACTAATGACCCTTCCTGCACAGCCCTGCACAGCTTAGTCATGGGTCGGTTTGGGCTTTCTGGCTAAATTGTACAATAAAAATATTTTTGGATCTTTCATTCCTGCCATCATTCCTGGTACACAGCAGACACTCCTTAAATATTTCTTAAATAAAACTAGACTTGTAGCCAAATATTAATATGTACTGGTTAAGTCAAGATCCTTTTTTGCCTAAAAAGCATCAACTGTTTTATTTTGTCTCATTTTGTTTTAGAGACAGGGTCTCCATCTGTTGCCCAGGCTAGAGTGCAGTGGCACAATCAGAGCTCACTGCAGCCTCAAATTCCTGAACCAAAACAATCCTCCTGCTTTAGCCTCCCAAACAGCTGGGACCACAGGTGTGTGCCACCACATTCAGCTAAAGATGGGGTCTCACTATGTTGCCCAGACTGGCCTTAAACTATTGTTTTAGTCATGATATGATACTGTACTTTAAGTCTGGCATTCAAATTAGGGCACTCCCTTAGAAAAACAATTTGTTAAAAGTATATATTCATAAAAATATTCACCATGGTATTATTTATATAACAAGAGAAAGAGAAAGCAGCCCATGTGCTCTACACTAGGGGAGTAGTTAAATATGTTATGAGACAATTTTTTCATTAGTATACTTGAGTCACTACAAAAGTTTTGAGACAGACTGTGTGATGGTCCTTTATTTCATTTCCTAGAAACCCAGTCAACAGCATCCTTTCTGATTCACCCGGGCAAGTTTCAACTTGCTCAACTTATCATTGTTGCTGGGAGTGCTTCATTTGTCTCCATCCACACAGATTTTTTTTTTTTTTGAGACAGAGCCTCAAGCTGTCCCCCTGGGTAGAGTGCCATG
>CAUYTI010008538.1:0-12048 GCA_963575145.1 Galago senegalensis | reverse complement strand
TGTTAAATAAAACCTAACCTACTGCTGATCCTGTGGTCCATCGCTTCATTCTTTGAACCTCCAAGACCAAGAGCCTGGAAATCCAGTATCAAAAATCTGGTATCAAGGGGAGTATATCCCTTGGAAGATCAAGAGCAGGGCAGTCGGTGGCCTGGGGCAGACTTACACAAGTATATGAGAATGTGGCTGGCGCAAGGTCTCAGCTCCCTAAAATAAGGGAATCTGGCTCTAATAACTTCTAGGTCAAGGGAGTGGCAGCCTGTGGCAGCTCAACTTTTACAGAGGGCAATGACGTGGCACCCATGCCTGGGGTGCTCAGCACCAGAAGCTCTTCTCAGAGTGATATCTAGAAAACCTCCAGGAATGCTAAAAGAGAAGTCAGCCTTGGCTGGGCAATGACAATAGTCTTGATTCCGAGTCTCTCCTACCAAATAGTGCCAACTTGAGATTTCTGTCTGTTGTCTGATAATGCAGAAAAAATTTCACTAAAAATGTAAAATGAAAATTGATCTGAGGATATAGAAAAAAATTGGCCTCTTGATAAGTTAGTCAATTGAGTGAATCAGTAACAAAGTGTATCAACCTGCTTTTAGTGTGGTAGGCAGCTCTGCTGGGAAGGATACGGGTATCTGTACAAATCAGGCTGGGAGGCAGTGGGAGATTTTTTTCTATATGTTTCATTTCAATTACTTCTTGTTATATTTTGAAAAAAAAGTTCCTTCTAAGAAATTATAACTTATTTGTAGTCTTAGATTTTAATTATAGCAAAGTTGTCCAATTTTGGACAACTTTTCTGGTATCTTTTTCCAGATACCAACTTAAAAGATTAAATTATATGCTACAAACATAAAATTTTGTGATTCAAATGAATATCATTTTTATTTATGTAAAATATTTAATCCCATTTCAATGGTTATATAATTTACCTCTTTTTTCTTTTGATGAATGCTTTTTCCCACTTGAGGTTGACATCATTTCCCTGAACATATTATTATAACCCAAAATAACTGAAAATAACATTAACAGAACAAGAATAAGAGTTGAGGAAATCAGAGCTATGTTTTGTTAAAAGGGTGTTGTATGCAAAGTTGGATACAACAAATGATAATGCCATGGTAATAATGATACTAGACTTTCAGGTTCTTGGTCTCGGTGATTTGAAGAATAAAGCCACAGACCACAGATCAGTGGCAAGACAGAATTTATTTACAGAAAAGAATACAAAAACACTAAAATTTTTGGTAGGGAGAGAAAACCCAAGTCGGGAGAGAAAAGCTCTCTCTGTTTTTTCTCTGTCTGTCTCTCTCCCCATTTAGCGGTATATATAGTTACACGGATTCCTTCTATATGAGGTCAGGAAATGAATGGACACAGTCTCTTCCATTGGGGCAAGGTGAATGAATGGACACAGTCCCTTTCAATGGGGCAAGGTGAATAAATGAACTAATGAATGGACACAGTCCATTCAGAGAACCGAGGCCTAGGAAACTTACATGAAATTGACCTAGGCATAGGAAATGGGGGTTCCATATTTAATCGTAGGTGTAAAGGGAAGGATAAACCAAGGTGCCAATGTCTCCCAGCAGTTGTCCTGTCCCTTTGGCTACTGGAGCCTCCCGTGGGGGTGGAGGCTCCCCCCACCCCTTGCCTATGCTCCAGTCTGCTGGTTCTTCTGCTGGCTGCTGCTGCACCAACACCTCTAAGGTGGAGGTGGTTGGTCCTCCAACCCAGCTCTACTGAGCTGGATGGGGTGCCACCTGTCCTGTATCAATAAGAGCTTGCATGAGCCAGTCCTCACAATGTACATTCTCTGAAGTTGAAAATAAAGCCATGAAGAAGTCACTGTCTTCTTACTTATTCCCATCATACACCTGAGAAAACTGAGGTTCAGAAGATAAGTGAACTTGACCAAATCAAGCAGATAATGGAATCAAACCTGAGTGACCAAACTCCAGAACCCAAATGCCTAACCAACACCAAGCTTCTCCCTTTTAATGTAACTAGTTTATCAACTGCATTAAAAGTTCCCAGAAGAGTTGAACTTGTTTTAATTCTTCATTAGCTAAAAGATTTTAAATAATAGCATTTCCAGTGTGAGGAAAATAGTGTCTAGAAATGTTTAGAAATGCTCTAGTCTCTGAATGAAATATCTTTTTTCCTTTCCTTTCCCTGGCTGGAAATTAGAATAAAAGACCACAGACCCAAAAATAATAAAAGGGCGGAAAAAATAGCTATACCTATGGCAATGGAAGAGCAAAACAAGAAAGATAGAATGTGCACTCCACCAAAGCCCGGCGTAATATACCCGGGATTTTTAATATATCGAACGGGCAGGCTTTCTTTTTTTCCTGTGTATTATCAGCATTTCCTCCAACATTTGTGGTTAGCAAGAAAGGAAGTGTTTCATGTCATGCAAATTAGAAAAGATGAGATACCAAGAAAGTAGAAAGTGGACTGTGAGGCCTTGAATTACCAAACTGGAAGCTGGAATTTTGAGATTGAAAAATGATAACATAAAGTTGAATAAGGTCAAACTATTTGTTCAAAAAATATAAAGGATCTATGAAGCTGTTATAGCAGTGGTCTAAGAGAATCAAATCTGCCAACAAAGTGGTCCTAGATTTCATCCAAGTGAGATCTGCATTACTGATGTCTCTGTTGGTTGCATATTATACGTCTTTGTTAGTGGAGCTTTTTAATATATTATTTCCGCTTATGATGGAGGAGCTGAGTTTTTAACCATTGTTTGACCTCATCCTTCATGCTTAAGTATTACCAAGACAATGAGTATTTCCTTACAGCTTTTCTCTAAATTTGTAATAAAAAACATTTTTATTACTTCTTTATTTTGTTTATTGTCCCCCAGATATTGATATAATATGATATCATATCTTATCAATTCTGTGATAACAGAAATAACATACCATTTTATTATTAATGACTACCTGATATCCAATATAGTGCTCCAAAATAGTAGGTACTTTACAAATACATTGTAAAATAATTTGCTAAATGAATAAATAATTTACTGTATAAAATTTTAAAAAGTCACAATTTTTAGGCAAGTAAGGGCAGTATGTTCCTGGGAAAAAATAAAAATAAATAAATTAGTCTTGTCCTTAACCTAAATTTTTGTCACAATGATAGAATGGATGATGGGAAATTTCAGATTGTGTTTGTTAATGTCACTTTAGGTCACTTACGCATCTGGAGTCAGCTGGTGGGTTGACTGGTGGCTGTGCTCAATTAGAGGAGCAGGTATGGCCAGGCCTTGATATGTTCTCTCATCTTGCGCTTTTTTAAGACATGGAGCTTCAGAGTTGTAAGGAATTGGGCATCAATGTGTCAGCCTCTGCTTGCTTCACATTTGCTGATTTCCTGTTAGCCATCACAATTTACAAGCCCAAATCCATTGTAGGTAGATAATAAAATAGGGCATGAATAGTGGGAAGACATTTTTACTGAAAGGCATTAAGATAAGAAGTTACCACATTGCAAATAAACTTGCGACATATTCAAATCTAGGATAATGTATTTGTATAGGGAATTTTTAAGGCAAACCATTGGGATACAGTTTCACCAAAAGAAGAGAAAATGGTGTTCCTTTTCCCCATTTCAAAAAAACTATTGATTGTCAGGGAGGTATCAATTAAATAATTCTAGGATGAAATCAAGCTTCTATTTCAAGAGATACTATTATTGGTATTATTGATATAAGAGGCTGAATTAGTGGAACTGTGAAATCAGAGAGCTTAAATCAGTGTTAGGAAGTAAGTACCACCTGTTTTCTTTTCTTGCAACATATTATAGTTAACTTATTTGAGATGATTACAATTTATAATTTACTTTAAGTATTTCTATAAATGGAGATTCAATTTCTCTTGAAATGTATTTTACTTCAAAAGTGAAAAGTACAAGAGAAAAGGTATTACATCGTAGTGATTAGGAGTCTAAGAGTTAGATCTGGAATTGAGTTGCAACTCACCTGTATAGTACGGGGTTATCCTCAATCTATATTTCAATACTTTAGGCCACAACATATTCCTGTGTAAAGTGAGATCTTCTCACTCACTTTGTTTTGAGAGTTGAATTCAATAAGCTATACAGGGCACTTCACAAAATTCCTGACAAATAGTAGGCACTCAATACAGCATAATTTTGATTAAGATTATTGAATTTTTTAAATATTAAAAGCAAACACTTTGAAAATTTATGAGGCCAAATAATTCCTAGTTAATTTTTAATTTACTTTTATTAGTCAAAAACAGTGTAACACTAAATATTTCAGGCACTCTTCATATTTGCTTAATAAAATAATGAATGTAAAATAAATAATAAAGGTTGTTTCTTGTAGTTAAAAAAAATGTCTATCAATGACTGAAAGGAGATAGAAGTAGTTCCATTTATTCCTCTTTGATACACTTATACAAATATATACCCATCACACAAATTATTAGTACATATGTGCTTCAAAACTTACTTCTTATAGGTATTATCTGTAGTGGTAACATTTTCACATCGAATTACTATTTGTTTTGAAGTACATAAATATTTCAGTCAACAGAATATTTATCTGATTTTAAAACATTATTTAGTGGATGTTTCACTTAACTGATACTAGGAGATTACTACATCGCTTCTTTAAAATTAAACATGGATATGATTTTGCTTTCTTTGGAAAAGGAGAAAAAGGAAAGAGGTATGAGACATTTAAATTTACATTAGTTATAGGTTAACCAGTTCGATGAAAATATTTCAAATTGTATATAAAACTAGCACATTGTACCCCATGACTGCATTGATGTATACAGCTATGACTTAATAAAAAAATTATTAATAAAACGTTTTTGGTCGCATAAAACATTAATTTGCTAGATTAAGCAGAACAGAAAATGTGTATTATTAAGTGTTCAAAGGTATCTCGTAAAACAAAATGCGGAGATGTAGTTTGGGAAGAATCAAAAGTTGTCAGCGTTTTCTATGACTGAGTGACATTTTTGTTGTGTATTGGCTTCATTCTCTGTTGTCTTTGCAGATCTTCATGTTTTAAGACAGGATTGTTCTGTAGCTCCTGAGATTCCTGCCACCGCTGCATGGTGTAAACACAACACGCGCTGCATCTTCCATTTGCTTAGGAAGAGCCTCTCTTCACCCTTTTTTTCTCTTTCTTCCTCCCCAGGAAACAGCAGTATGGACTACATCCACACAGCTCTCATTCTCCGCCTTTGGGTTGGGTTTGACCCAATGGGAAGCATCAGAGAATTTTAAAGCACTGATATGAAAGGAACCGTATCTTGTGGCAGAGAGAATCTTGAAAGAGACTGTGAGCTGTTCCTTGCTTCTGGAAGCCACCTTGGAGACATTTTGATCCGTTATACACCCTCATCCCTGAGGATCCAGAATCTAACTGCTGTACGATTCCTACTCTGTGTTTTTACCAAGGTGCAAGAATGTGATTCCAAATGGCCTCTATATGATGACAGTTCTACGTAGAATTTCATGGCCTATGAGTCAGTAGCCTATCTGGGAGATCTCTGTCAACTCTGCTCCTACAAGGGAGAATACCAATGTGAAATCTAATTTATATTACTCTAAAGTTGAACACCACTGTGTCTGAAGAAGACTTCTGTCTGAGGTATGGCTTTGCCTTCCTTAGAGCAGGTGCAATTAAGTGTGTTTCACTTTGCAGTAATAGATTGAAACATCTGGGTGTAGCTGAGCAATGTATTTAAAATCTAACATGGTAAACAGAGCTTTACAATACAGTAAGCCACTAGCTACATGTTGCTAATTAATTAAATTAATTAAAAGTAAATGCAGCACCATTTGTTAAATAGGGAATCTTTATCCCACTCAATGTTTTTTACATATTTTTTTAACTCTGTCCATATAAATAATGTCACTTCCAGAGCAAGAAGCTCCTTCAATGGTCAGGAATTAATCTTTACCATCACTGTCCACTGAAAGGAACCAGAGCTTATTAAAAAAATGGCTGATTCTTTCTGGGCAGGGAAAGTACAAGGTAGGTCTCAAAAATCTTATGTCATAAAGCAAGGAAACTATTGAAGATTAATGCAAACAGCTCAAAAAAATCTTAGGACAAAATTGAAGAGTTCTCCCTTATCAAAGTTGTGATAGCCTGAGCGTCTAATACAAAAAATTTTAATGATGGAGACATAGTGAGTCTACAAAAACGGAGATTGTAACAGCAGTCTTTCAGATTGGGAATTTTAATATATAAAAACTCTTAAATGAAAGAAATCCCAAAATGTCTATTTTCTTTCTTTTTTTTTTTTTTACCACCTAAGGCAGCTATTTAATTAACTCTGTGAAAATTTGTTAAAAGAGAACAATGAAACATTTAACCAGCCTTTCCATAGAAAATATATTTCAGGATCATCAAAGAGTTTGATTTAACAGAAGAATGTAAGTTAATAAAGGCAGAATAAGTGATAGCATTAGAAAATCATGCTTTTGCAATCTTAGTAAAGCTAGTGATTCTGCAAGAATCATCCTAATTAGCATTAAATCTCCTGGGCAAGTGGACAACAGAGTGACGTGTGCTGGTCCTCTCCAGTCCTGCTTCTCCTCTGCCGGGAATGCAGAGTGTAGCGCATTTCCCGGTCCCGGGAAGGTGGCCGTGGCCGTGACTTGTTTCGTGCAAGGAGAGATGAACAGAAGCATCGTGCTGCTTACAGGCTGAGCGCTGAAGAGACACCCGGGCTCCTCCGCTCGGCTCTTGCCCTGCAAAGTGGTGCTAAAGTGTGTTCATATGAAGATAGAATTCTGAGTCATCCTCTAGCGGAAAATTGCAGACTTTGAATCAATATGAAATAAATTTTTGTTATTTTAAGCCACTGATATTTTGGAACTTTGAGTTACTTCAGCACAACTTGGTCTTTCTTGATTATTATAATGAGGATTGAACACTTGATTGTGATATACAAACACCACAGATGAGATTTTCTAGTAACAAGGGAAAGAAAAACACTGTGCCCTAGAGATGGGAGTGTAATCGCCGTTAGGAAAGAGATCACCTTGGAATTACTGTCTCCCCTGGAATACAAGGTGACATACGCATCAGCTGTTGTATTCCAGGTAAAAACGCTTAACACTAATGTCATCAGAGTTTTACTTCTCACTTCTAATTTATAGGCTGTCCACTGATAGAAGATTAAGCTAAATGACACTCAAATGCAGCAGGATTGGAGCCGGGACGCTGGGTCGCTGGCCCCTGAAACTGACCAGATGCCGACTGCTGTGCAAACTTGCTCGGGGTAAGGCTCCACATAAGTGCTGGGGGCCGTCATCTCAGTCAGGTAAGCTCCCCATCACTGCCAGGGAGCCAGTTGTCACAGTCAGGTCAGAGGTGCCAGAGCCCCTCAAAGGTGCAGCAGTCAGTCTTAGTAGGAGGAACCTGGACTAACTTCTCCCATGGCTCTTGCAGAGGTGATCCCTGGGCTATTTACAACACAGGTGTTCTCGTGCTCTTGAAGGAGACCAGTCCTTTCCCCATTCCCTTATTACCAAGGTGCTTCTTTTCTGGTGTCTCCTACACAGAAGGTTAAAAACTAACAAATTATCCTTCTAACATAGCAGCGTTCAGTGTTGTAAAATAACAAGCCAAACCGCACCGCACCAAACCAAACCAAACAAAAACCAAGTAAAGAAAGATGAAGGAAAGAAACCTGGCAAATGGATAGCCCCAAACTGCACCTGTGTCTGGATAATCCACTCCAAAAAGCATAATGAAGACAAGCGGGAAACCATGAGATGAAAGAGACACCAGATAATGTTGTGTGACTTTTAGTAACTCCATTAGAGGTCATAATATTATTTTGCTTACTTAGTATGATGTTCTTATTCTTTAAATATTAATCCTGATATTTAGAAGTGAAATGCCACTTATAAGTATGTCAACATGCTAAAAATATCTATTATGAGTTATACACTTGGTTATAGAAATATCATTTTTAAAAGCATAACATAAAAAAGTAAAACATAAAAAAGTAAACATAAAAAAGTGAAATGAATCAAAAATTGAAAAAGGCAAAAAAGGGCAGTGCCTATGGCTCAGTGAGTTGGCGCCTTCCCCATATACCAAGGGTGGTGGGCTCAAACCCAGCCCGGCCAAATTGCAACAATAACAAAAAAATAGCCAGGCATTGTGGTGGGCACCTGTAGTCCCAGCTACTCGGGAGGATGAGGCAAGAGAATCACCTAAGCCCAAGAGCTGGAGGTTGCTGTGAGCTTTGACATCACAGCACTCTATGGAGGGTGACAAAGTGAGACTCTGCCTCTAAAAAAAAGAAAGAAAAAGGCAAAAAATATGGGGAGCTAAACAATTTACATTTATGCTTACAGTTGCATAGAAATTAATTTAAAGCTCGACCTCTAAGGTTCTGCAAATGAATAAGTATTACTTATATTACACTGGATGGTTTTGCTTCGCAGCCTTTTCTTACTTTTAAAATTTAATCACCTCACCATCAGATCATTGAACCCATTACTACTCTCTGGTGCTGTTTACTTCCAGATGCAAATCAACAAAAGCGATCATCTCATCTGCTCTAAGGAATGTGAGTATTGACGTATTGACATTGAAAGCGCCAGTTCACTGAGTTCAGGGACCCTCTCATCCTGCTTTGGAACTCCCTCTCCTTCTCAGACAGTGTGATACGTGGGGGCGAGGTTCTGTTGGTCTGCTCCTTCTCCCCACCCCCTCATCACTCAGACCCCAGCCCCCTCCCCCGGGCTCTGCTTTCAGGGTCAGGCCTTCTCTCACTTCCTAGAACAGCAGCCTGTCCTGTTCTTTCCTCAAAGACTTCAGTCATGCAGATTTGTCTGCTGGACTCTTTTCCTTCTCCCTCCTCAAGTAGACAATTCTTACATAAACTCTAGATAAAAACTCAAAAAATAACTTTTCCAGGACAAACTTCCCAAGCACCCCAGACTTGGTGTGACTTCCCAAAGCTCTGCTCACAGTCCGAAGGTATTCCACTCTGTGTTTATACCGGATGTGTGTGATAGCTATTCCATACATCTCACCCCGTGAGAACAATAATCTTTCCTCTTCTGTTTACTACTCTACAACTAAAGCAGCATCCTGCACTTGGAATGTAATTTGTATAGCTATACCTCCCGGGTATTTTGAATTTGGGGACATGAGGCCCTGTAGTGAACCCTGGGCACGTGTGGCTTCTTACCTTCTCACTGTCATGTCCCTGGACATACAGACGTGCTCAAGAAATATTTTTGTATAAATAAAATGGACTGGAGAAAAAAAATTTTTATCTGAATCCTATTTCAGCCACACCCCATCTATAATCTTGATCCTTACTTCTGTGGGTATCAGTTAACTATATTTAAAAAATCGTTTAAAGAATGACTTTTAAGGATTTTTTGTTATCCACTGAAAATCTTTAAAACTAGGATTTTCAATTATTCAGTTTGCAGTTTCCATCAGTGCATTTAATGCTAGGAATGAAAAAAATTAACATCGGTGAACAAACAAGTATTTATTGAACAATTACATATTGACTTTAACTCAAATAACTATTTCCTCAAAGCTTTGATGGAATTTGGCAGGCTAGTTTTTACCTTTGTATGGAGGCAGGAAGGGCAAGAATTATCAAGACAGTCATAAAGAGGAATTAAGTAGGGAGCCATAAACTATCAGATATGAAGTCTTATTTTAAAGTTACAGTGCTAGGACAATCGTACGTCTGTGCACAGATGGACAATGAGGTTGAGGAATAGAAATGAGCACCAAGAACTAAGCCTGTACAGACATGTGAACCTGACCTATAAAGAAGGTGTATTGTATAACCATTGAAGAAGGATGGAAGTCTCAGTAAATTATGCTGAAAAGTAAAAATTGTTCCCCTAAGTCATCACAGTCATTATCATCATCATAATCATGGTAGATTAAATATTTAAATGTGAAAAGAAAAAAATTATAAAGACTTAAAAGATAATACAAGAACATATTCTCAAAGTGGGTAAGAGTTAAAAACCTAAAAGGATTAAAAATAAAGAAAGAGACAGCTGAACTAGATGACACTGAAATAAAGAACTGCTTATCAAAAACTGTATTAATATTAAAAAGAGTAAAAGCAAATGTCAACATCTGAAAGAAGATATTTACAACACATGAAACTCACAAAAAGCTCATGGCCAGAATACATAAATATTTCCTATAGATCTAAAAATGCCATCTATTAAAAATTGACAATGATTTTAATAGACACTTAAACATACACAAACTAGAAAACCCACATTGTCAATACATGTAAAGGCTCTCGACTGTCTTACAGGGAAAGCCACATAGTTCAAATCACAATTAGGCAGCCCTTACATGTATCAGATTGGCAGAGATGAAAGGGGAAAACAGAACTGAACAAAATCAAGTTTGGCAGAGAACCATAACAAAGAAAATTGTCATATATGGGTTTCAAAAATTAAGATTACCTGCATCTACTTAGCCCAACTATAAGTCCTAAAAACTAAGATCCTCTCCACATCCATAACTATTTATTCCAGGATGTCCTTGTTTATAAGGAGAGGATTTTAAGCTAATAAATAGCTTCATTGTTTATTTCAAAACATTTCTGTTAATCACTATATCCAGACAGATAGTTTTCTCTTCTGTGCAAACATATTTTGCCTCAGGACAGTATATTGTTCATCTGATCAAATAGGTTTCTACCAATAATCCTCCCCCTTCACCATGGCCACCAGTCCTAATCATTGTCATGACTGTTTCCCATTAACCATCATTTCTCCGACTTGCAACTTTCACCTTAGAACTTGAGCCCAGATACTCAGATTCTCTTTAAATCAAGAATACCTTCTCCTGAGTTACTGCTAAGTTTCAGTCTGGATGTAGGTGTGGTAAGAGCTGCTTGATCAACAAGTTTCTCTGGTGGTCTTTGGGGGCGTTGGAAGTTAATTACCTTAGCAAGTTGGCATTAACTAGTAAAGTTATTCATTCACTATGAGGCAGCAATTCTAGTCCAGCTTACATGTTCTAAACTCTTATACCAGTCAAATGTTTTTCAACCCTTTTTAGCTCATACCACATGTGAACCAATAGTTAAACTTCTGTGGCACACATAATTAATGTTGATCAAAAAAAAAAAGGAATCTATTTATGGTGCTTTGATCTTCTTTTAAAAATTGTTTATGTATGTATATATGTATTTACTTATTTATGAGACAGAGTCTCACTCGGTTGCCCTAGGTAAAGTGCTATGGCATCATAGCTCACCGCAACCTCAAAGTCCTGGGCTCAAGTGAGCCTCCTGCCTCAGCCTCCTGAGTTGCTGGGACTACAGGTGCCTTCCACAAAACACCTGGCTAGTTTTTTCTATTTTTAGTAGAGATGAGGGTCTCACTCTTGCTTAGGCTGGCCTCAAAGTCCTGAGCTCACGTCCACCTACCTTGGCCTCTCAGAGTGTTAAGATTATAGGCGTGTTTTAATCTCCTAAAACAAAATAACTTTCAACCCAGGATCCTGTATCCAGCTAAACTGAGTTTCACCTATGACAGAGAAATTAAATACTTTAATGACATTAACACATTGAAGAAATTTGCTATAACTAAACCAGCTCTCCAGGAAATTCTCAAACCTATCCTCCATAATGACCAGTGCAATCCTCAACCACAAAAATAAACCCACCCAGAAACTTTTGATCTAAATCCAACTTACACAATGGCAAAAGGATTGAAAATGTCTACTGGACTTTTGAGCAACTCAATGCCCAAAATTTTACCAGGTTTATCAATAATTTCTATCAATGTGAATGGCTTAAATTGTCCTCTAAAGAGGCACAGATTGGCTGATTGGATACAGAAACTCAGACCAGACATTTGCCGCATTCAAGAATTGCACCTTACTTTTAAAGATAAATATAGACTCAGGGTGAAGGGATGGTCATCTATATTCCAGGCTAATGGAAGGCAGAAAAAAGCAGGTGTTGAAATATTATTTGCAGATACAATATGTTTTAAACCAACAAAAGTAACCAAAGACAAAGATGGCCACTT
>CAUYTI010008534.1:0-12342 GCA_963575145.1 Galago senegalensis | reverse complement strand
TTGATGAGATTAGAGATTTTACTCTTTTTTTCTTGGTTAAGCTGGCCAAAGGTTTATCTATTTTATTGACCTTTTCAAAAAACCAACTTTTGGATTTATTGATCTGTTCTATAATCCTTTTATTTTCAATTTCATTTAATTATGCTCTAATTTTGGTTATTTCTTTTCTTCTGCTGGGTTTGGGTTTGGAATGTTCTTCCTTTTCCAGTTGCTTAAGACGTCCCATTAAGTTGTTAACTTCCTCTCTTTCTGTTGTCTTGAGGAAGGTTTGTAATGCTATAAATTTCCCTCTTAGGACTGCCTTTGCGAAGAGGTACTTTTCAACTTGGCTGGAAATCTTCCTTCGTCTCTCATATATTTTCTCAGTTGGAGGCACATGTAAACTACCCAGGTTATAAAAATAAAACGTATTTCCTATTATGTTCAATATAAAAAGTTGTTGTGGTATCCAAACTTTAATTATAGATCATTATTCAGGAAAGTGTTGAACCCCCACACATGTACACTTTGTGGTGAACAGGAAGAGAAAATTTAAATCTCAATTTACCTTATGAGAAAAAAGGCTGGAAATCCCATTTATGGTAAAACATAGCAGCCAAATTCTTACCAAGTTTGGATTTTTGACATTTTGATGTCTCTTAAATTTAAACCTGATATTTCAATGGAGTATCCAAAGGAATCTTACCATTCCTATTCCTGTCTTTAAGACATTTCTTTGATTCATTGATCTACATAAATATGTGACAAAAATTGGAATCTAATATTTCAATTTCAGTACTAGAATAGTATCTTCCAGTGTGTAACTCCTAACACAAAAAGAGTAATTCACTACATATATGAAGCTTATCTTGAATGTGACAGTTTATAGAATATATGAACTTAGATACTCAGTGAAAGAAAAGTGAGCAAAATAGCTAAACTATAGGAGATGGAAGTAACTTCAAGTTAAACCATGAAAAACTAAAACTTGAAAGAAAAATGATACCTTCTGTTCATAAATGGATATTTTTTGCAAGAGTTCTCCATTTTCCTTTTTGATTTTATTTATTTTCACTGAAATCTGCTGTATATTAACTAAAAGGAGATAAAAAATTTCCATGATTAACAAAACCCAATAAAAGTGAATTACCCCCAACGTTTCAGTATCAATGGCAATTTTTTGTTAGTTGCTTTTCAAATGTAACAAAAAATTCAAAATAAAAACCTTAGTTTAATGAAATTCCTATTTAAAATGTTCTCAAAGATCAAGAACAAACATCCCCTTTGCCTAATACCTTTCCCATCAATATACACTATTTTAGAAAATTCCATGACTTCAAATAGCTGTGTCTTCATCAGAGAAAAAACAGATAGGAAAAACAAATGTCTTATATGTAAACACTTCTGTCCTCCATTTATCAGGGCAACTAACTACATAGGTCCCTTCAAAAATGGCTCCTTCCCCCTACTCCAGTTTTGAACCATTCCCACCCACTCTTTGTAATTTCATAGAAGGAACATTGAAAGTGTCAAGCAATTGGCTACTCCCAATGTCTTCCTGCTACCCAGAACATTCTCCTTCTTGAGATCCTGGGGTAGGGTTTGGGGTTACTGCAATGTGGTTTATGAAATTAAACACACTTGGACACAACCTGGCCTTGACAACACAGTCTACGGATGATCTCAATAACTCAAACTCCCTGTACAATAAGCCTTTTCATTCCCAAGATGAAGATGTTAACAGCTACTGGAAAGGAGGACAACATGCATCCAGAACCTATCTTATAGATGGGTAACCCATGTAGGGCACCTAGAATGCAGCCCTCGATTCCACACTCCTCAGACAGGCATTTAATTCTCTCATTTGCCGTCAAAGTGCAACTTATCTGTTATTTACCCAATGTAAGACCTCTGCTATCCTGAGATCATCTTCTTAACAGCACCAAAGCTGCATTCACTATAACTACCCACTTGAGGGCCTCCTATGTGCAGTGACCAACCTGACTATCCAAACATACAGTACCACTTGATCTGCACAGTCTGTGAAGTATACACAGAAATATCCACATTTTATATCACGTTCATTCCATTCATTCTCCATGGGCATTAATGATGTTCTTCACTTAATACTCTATGCATGGGTTAAACACATGTTGTGCCTCACAAGAGCTGGGCTCTTCTCTAAGACTTAAGCTTCTTTTATTTTTATAGTTGGGGATTCATTGAGGGTATAAAGATCCAGGCCACACTAATTGCATTTTTCAAGCAAAGTCCCTCTTATAAATGTGTTCGTCTCCCAAGAAGTGTCCCAAACAGGTCATCAATTGTCCTCATATAAAAATTGACTACATTTGATTCCTGCTTCTCCATTCTTGTGATGCTTTACTAAGAAGAATGTGTTTCACCTCCATCCAAGTTAGTACAAAAAATGTATAGTCTCCATCTTTTTAGTGGCTGAATAATATTCCATGGTATACATATACCACAGTTTGTTAATCCATTCCTCGACTGGTGGGCATTTAGGCTGTTAAGTTTTTTGATAGGCTCAGGGATTTTAGTCAGTTTCCCATTTTCCCAACATGCAGGTCATGCCAAACTACTTGCCTACACTTCAGATTCACATCATCACTTGCTCCCTACACATTTTTAAACAAAGCTAAACTCATCCTATTATCGCTACTCCTATGGTCTCTTCCTCCTCCTAATCTCTTATTTCAGTAAATGGGAACTCCTGTGTTGTCATTCAGAGTTCCTCACAGAAAGAGGAACTCTTTCAAGAAGTCAGACATCAGTCAGAAATAAGAAGTCCCTGTATTTACTCCTGATTGAATCACAATCCACATGAAATACCAGTGATGAGAAACTACTGCAAAGAAAATAGAAGGCTGAAAACTTACCTTGATATTGTGGATGATATATCTAGGAGAACAAGAAACAAAATTCAGTTTGAGGTCAAACATAATAAGAAGTATTTACAGTTTCTACTAACCAATATAGTAAGCCAATGAAACTATGATAATAATAGTTTACCATAATAATTCATTGTACTGAGTCTCAAGAAGCCATACCCCACAATATGTCACTTTAGAATCTTAAACGCTTTGAATCAGAGGAAATTATAAAGTCTCAGAACTGAGGTCTCTTTCTTATCTTCTCCTGCCCCTTGTATCTCAGATACTCTTTCTGGTTTATCTCAGATACTCTTTGATTTATTCTTCTGAGGCAGTTCCAAGGGATTACCTGGGAGATGTTACCTGTATAACAAGACAACTTTGTTCATAGTGAAGTTCTGCCCCTCAGCTTCCTGCAATTTGCCACTGCCTTTCCCCCCAGAGCTCAGTAGGTCTTTGTCCTAGGCCAAGTGTTTGTTGTTTGGGCTCATTCATTTCCCCCAAAAAGCCTTTGCTGCCCCTCTAAAGTGCATCTCTGTCTTTCTCTCCTCATGAACAGGATGCTATTTAAGATTCAATCCTCTGAGCCTTCTTTGAATCTCTTATTTTAGGTGGCTCACGTGATTATGCATGTGAATAAGTTTCTATGTTTTCTTCTCCTATTAGGTTGACTCTTGTCTGTTCATTTCAGCAGGAAACCTTCAGAGAGCAGAGGAGAAGCTTTCCCTCTACTGCTACGATAGGTTTAAAAATTTAGAAACTTGGCTTGGCACCTATGTTTAGTGGTTAGGGTGCCAGCCACATGCACTGGGGCTGGTGGGTTCAAACCTGTCCAGGGCCTGCTAAACAATAATGACAACAATAACAAAAAAAAAGCCAAGCATTCTGGTGGGTGCCTATTGTCCCAAGTATTTGAGAGGCTGAGGCAAGAGAATCACTTAAGCCTAAGAGATTGAGGTTGCTTGAGCTGTGATGCCATTGCACTCTACTGAGGGTAACATAATGAGACTCTTTCTCAAAAACAAAAATTTAAACACTTTAGAATTTCCTACTAGAGTGGTGATAGTTCACCAGCCATTTCTGGTAAAAAGCACAAAGATAAATAACTGATTTGGCCCCAAAAATTATATACTAGTAAATAAACATAAACCTATATCATTTCTAGAATGGAAATGGTAGACATTTCATAATTTTTATGATAAGAAATCATTTACCTGATGTTTTTGTGTGTGAAACTCAATATCCATAATAAAGTGTAGAACTGGGGAATTTTTTTTTAAAGACAAAAATCTTTGCACTAAGGTATGCTTCCCATACTCACCAGAATGTACCTTAGAAATCTTAAACAGAGTTGGGTGTCTCCTACATTCATGCAATTCATGTAGATCATGCAAATCATGTCTTATGACTTTTCCCAACCACTAAAACAAAGATTTTTCAAGTCAGAGAGAGAGTGGGGGTGGTTGGGGAAAATGGGCGAGCAAGAACAGAATGACTCCTCACATTTACAGAAGGGGCAAGAAGCATTTCCCAAACACAATGACATCATTACAGAAATACAGCTCAACAAAGTCTAGACACGTTCTAGATTATAAAAGTTCTTGTTTAGACAAGTTCTTTACTAAAAGGATGATTTTACAAAGTTAACTTCCATTTCAAACTTTTATGTTCATGAAATCTGAAAGGAAACAAATAAAAGAACTGAACTCCTGACTTCCTGTCCAGCCATTATTGTACTTGGGAGTGTCATTCCTGTCCACATAACAGGAATAAAGGTGAATAAACTGAAAATCAAAACTTCTTAATAGGTCTATCCAAGAACTGATGTCACAGAGCAAACTATTCCCTGGAGGATTGGAGAGACAGGCAGATATGTAGAATCACCATATGACAGAGAGGCAGATGACAGACAGGTGATTCCTTCACTTTATTCCCCAGAGGATTGGAGAGACAGGCCGATACGTAGAATCACCATATGACAGCAGAAGTGTGTGGAGCAGGCTGTGGGCATCAGGGCCCCCACAGCCTGGGAAATGCTCAGGGAGCGACCACCAACCACTTCTCCTTTATCAACATTCTTTCCACCTGCCAGAAGTCACATAGCCCACGCATACTTTCCTTGTTATCAGCAAGCACACAGTTTTTCCTCTTTAAGGTTGATCTCTACCTCATGTGTTAAGATCCCTGCAACCTTGTTAAGACACTGTAAAAATAAAACTGTTTCCACGGTTCAGGTGCTGGCTGCAGTCATCAGCTGCATCATCCCATCTCATCCCATCCCATCCCATCCCACATCTTTTGTCTTTCTTTGCCTCTCCCCATCTTTCCTGGCTTTGTTTCTTCATTTCCCACCGTTTCCACTCAGGTTAACTCTCCCTCCTTGCACCAGGTCATGAGAGGTGGCACCTAAACAGGGACGTGAGTATAGAAGAGTGAGTCCAAACAAGTGAGGGAATCCTTGTTCCCCATCATTCCCCCTCTGGTTCAAACAGGGATCAGGGTGCAGGATAGTGGAACCAGGTAAGGAAAGCCCCTGTGAGCAGAAAAAAAAGAGAAATAAGTGAAAAAAGTGAAACTGTACAGTTAATAAGTTTCGGAGGGTCGTCATAGTTGGGAGTAAGTCTGTATGTTTACGGGTGTGCTATGTGCCTGTGATTTCACTGGAAATTGTTAGGTTAAGGTTAAAACTGGAAGCTATAGGGTTAAAGTAAATACTGGAAACTGTAAGGTTAAGGATAAAAACTGGAAACTATAAAGGTAAAACCTGGAAACTCTAAGGGTAAAACAAGAAACACTTCATTCAGGAGGTTTCCTGAGGAAAGCACCGTTAAAACTGCAGAAAAATGTGACCTATCCCCATAAATATCACAGAAGACCCTTGCTCAAGCTTGTGAGAAGGTCTAGATGGCTTTTCTTACTTCCCAGTGCTAGAGGCTGCAAATCAGCAAGGCAGCCATAAGGGAGAGCATCGGCCTTTCTTCTGAGGCCCTTGGGGAGTTGGGACAGTTGTGGTCCCACAGCTCTTTTTGTTTTTGCTTTGGTAGATACTTTGAGCAGTGCGGCTCTCCCTCCTGATGTCTGGGGGTCAGGTGCTAAGGCTTGCCTTACTGGAGGAGATTCTTTGTTGTGGAGGTTAGAATGGGTTGATTAGGCTGCTAAGCAGGCAAAAAGACAAAATAACATTCCCTTTACTGTAGAGGGGCTCGGGCTTCTAAGACAAATCGATTACATTATCTACCTGAAGCCTATCAGCAAATTAATCAATTAGATTTGCAAGCTTAGGGTAAGCTACCTACTTCTGAAGATTGAGGAACCTCTAACTGCCCTCCTATATCATCGCCCATCTTTAGCAGGAAGCATTAGAGCTGTTGGTGGCCCTTTTCCCCTAATGGCAGTTAGAGCTTCTATTTGGAAAGGGAGGATTGATACAGGATTGATTATTCCTCTCTGTCCTGCAGATTGCACTGTTTTGCTTACCAGTGTTCCTCATTTTGTCGTGAACCCTTGTGGTCTTTTATCTGGTCAGTTATGGCAAATGGATATGACCCACGTTCCTTCTTTTGGAAAACTTTCTTTTGTTCACCTCCTAGTTGACATTTACCCTGGTTTCATTTTTGCCTCTGCATGCTCTGGTGAAGCTGTTAAGTATGTTATTGCTCATTGTTTAAATGCTTTTGTTTTAGGAATTCCACTGCTCATTAGGACAGACAGTGGTCCTACTTATACTACTAAAGCCTTTTCCTTTTGCTCCACTTTCTCTATAGCTCTTAAAATAGGTATTCCACATAACCCTTAGGGCCAAGGAATTGTTGAACATGTTCACCACACTCTTAAACTTCAAATTTATAAATTAAAAAAGGGGGGGGGATATATCGCAATACTCCTCACAACCTTCTCTCTCACACCCTTTTTACTTTGAATGTTGATATCCAGGGACACAAAGCAGAAGAATATTTTTGGAAGGCATTTAATTCTAAACATCCTGGGGGGCTATGGAAAGAACCTCTGACTGGTATCTAGCAAAGGCCTGACTCTGTTCTGAAATGGGGGAGAGGATATGTTTATGGTTTTTCTTAGAACATTGACAGCCCTTGTTGCCTCCTTGAATGGAGACAGAAGAACTTCTTGAAACTGAGACTGACACCCCAGGAGGTTCATTGCTGAACCAAGACATTGTGGAATGCAAAGCCCCTGAGATGGGAACAACTGAAGAAGCTGGAGCAACGTTGTGGCAAGCTAGTCACCCATGAGAAGTTTTTCTAGTAGTGATAACCCTTGTAATGTTTGTTACGCCTGGGTCTGATTTGGATGTTTGTGCCCAGTTGGCTAAAGACATTTTTGTCTTCTGTAGAGGCAGAGTCAAATGACTCCTCCAACTAAAACTGTTTGTTCATGAGTTGGAAGAAATGAAAAGGGGGGATGTTTGGGGGGTGGACTGTGTGTATCAGGGCCCCCACAGCCTGGGAAATGCTCAGGGAGCGACCACCAACCACTTCTCCTTAATCAACATTCTTTCCACCTGCCAGAAGTCACATAGCCCACACATACTTTCCTTGTTATCGGCAAGCACACAGTTTTTCCTCTTTAAGGATGATCTCTACCTCATGTGTTAAGATCTCTGCAGCCTTGTTAAGACACTATAAATAAAGCTGCTGCTATGGTTCTGATGCTGCCCTGACCCCATCTTATCTTGCATCTCCTGTCTTTGCCTCTCCCTGTCTTTCCTGGCTTTGTTTCTTCATTTCCCACCATTTGCACTCAGGTCAACTCTCCCTCCTCATGCTTGGTCATGAGAAAGAAGGCCAAGATCAGAATTCTCAAGAGAACTGGACCCTGGGGGAGGAAAACCTATATCATCACTGAAGAATTCCTGCACTCTCAGTGTGGACAGCCATCACATTTAGCAGTCCCAGGGCAGGTGCCCAGTCGCACTTGTGGGACTTATCACCAGGAGTCCTAACAAATCCTCAACATGCATATCAGGGAGAAGGAAAAATCCCCTCATGCTTTTTGCAGAGGCAGGTGATAAGCGGCCATATTGAAACAGATGCAGAGTATTACATTCCCCTTACAAAGGCCTGCCTCCACTTTACCAGAACCACACTGGGTACGGTAACCCGACAGTAGAGAAACACCCACTCCAACTCCTTTTATTATTTTCCAATTAAAAAAGCCTGAGAAGCATTGATGGAGTTCACAATCTGGGCACACAGGCTTACAAAGGACTGCGACCTCACCACAGGACTATAGAACTCTTCTCTGTCCTCTGTACCTTAGCCCATAACTAAAGGGCTTCTGCATAGTAACTGGATAGCACGACTGTGTGTTATAAGTCATGTAGTACAAGTTATTGAGGATATATGAAAGAAATCAGGGAGGAAAAAGTAAGGACAGAGGGAATTTTAGCCTCTACAACCTGCTGGCAAACAGTGAATGCAGTCTAACCTCTAGTCAGGTGAATCTCACACTAAATCCTTACATTCCTCAGTTTCTTTTCTTTTCTTTTCTTTTTTTTTTTTTTGAGACATAGTCTCACTTTGTCATCCTCAATAGAGTGTCGTGGGTCACAGCTCATGGCAACCTCCAACTCCTGGGCTTAGGCAATTTTCTTGCCTCAGCCTCCCAAGTAGCTGGAACGACAGGCACCCACCACAACACCCAGCTATTGGTTGTCATTGCCAGGGCCAGGTTCGAACCCACCACCCTTGGTATATGGGCCCAGTGCCCTACCCACTGAGCCATAAGGACCTGTTATTCAGTTTCTTTACCTGATGCAAGAGAATCGCTTAAGCCTAAGAGATCGAGGTTGCTGTGAGCTGTGTCATGATGCCTAGATTTTGTCAACAAATTACAAGACATTGAAAAAGAAAAAAGAAAAGCACAGTTTGAGCAGAGAAAGCAAGAGTTAGAATCACACTCAGATATGGCAAAGATAATGGAATTATTTTACTGAAAATATAAATCAAGTATGATTTATAAGGTTAAGGCTCAAATGGAAAAAGGAGACATGTACAAGAGCAGGCACCAATGCAAGCAGAGAGATGGACAGTCTAAGAACCCAAAGGAAGTGCTCAAAATAAAAACATCACAAAAGAAATGAGGGATAACTGCTGGATGGACTAATGGAATCAACACTGCTGAGAAGAGAATCACTGAGCTTGAGGAAAGGTGAGTAGAAACTTCAAAATGTAAAATCAAAAGAGAACAATGAGACAGCTTGAAAAATCAAAGAGCAGCAGAACAATTACAAAAGGTATAAACTATGCACGATTAGATCAGAAGGAGAAGGAAAAGAGAGAAAAATATTTCAAGTAATAATACCTGACACGTTTTCAAATTAATTTGGATACCAAGCCCCAGATTAAGGAGCTCAGAGCAAGATAAAAAATCCTACACAGGCTTGGTGCCCATAGCACAGTGGTTATGGCAGGCACCAGCCACATACACAGAGGCTGGCAGGTTCAAACCCAGCCCAGTCCAGCTAAACAATGATGACAAGCTCAACAAAAAATAGTTGGACATTGTGGTGCGCACCTGTAGTCCCAGCTACTTGGGAGGCTGAGGCAAGAGAATTGCTTAAGCCCAAGAGTTTGGGGTTGCTGTGAGCTGTGATGCCACAGCACTCTACCAAGGGTGACATAGTGAGACTCTGTCACGGAAAAAGAAAAAAATTCTAGAGGTACACTCAAACACAGAAAATTAATGAAAAAGAAAATATCATGGAAGAAACTAGAATGGGAAATAAAAACTCCTTACCTTCACAGCCACAAAGACAGGAATTACATCTGCCCTCTCATTGGAAACCATGTAATGAAACAGAAACTGAAATTTAAAAAGTGATAAAAAGAAACAACCATCAAACGCTAACTCCACAGCTTGCAAAATTGTCCTTCACAACTGGAACAGAAATAAAAACTTTCTGAGACAAACATGAGTTGAGGGAATTTGTGTCCAGGACATCTGCCTTGCAAAAACTGGTAGACAGGGTCTTCAGAGAGAAGATAAAGAACATGGGTCAGCAGTGTGGGTCTACAGAGTGAGAGGAGCAGCATTAAAGAGATAAAAGAAGGTTAAAGGTTACTTATTATTAGCTGACCTAATAGGAAGTGATTCATTCCAAATGATAATAGCAAAAAAGGAAAAAAATAAAAACAAAAATAAATGCATCAATGTATAAAGTTATGATTTAATAAAAAGTAATAAAATAAAATAAAAATAAATATTGAAATAATCTAATAAAAAAGAATATATTTCGTGAGACACACATTTGGTGATTGCAATTATGAATACATAAATGATGGCAATATTATGAGGAATGAGATGAAGATAAAAATAGCCTATTACAAGATACACTTCTTCATACGGGTTAAAGTGATATTTGATATAGAACACAGAATATTTTAAAGATCTATTTCAAGCTCTATGATAACATCTAAAAAAGCAAATGAATACAAAAGAATTGTATTAATAAGTATAATTGATAAGAGGAGAGGAAATCCTATAAAATTCTCCATAGAAACCAGAAAAACAAACAAAAAGAGGACAAAATAAAGAAAAGAACAAATAAACAGAAGGCAGTCACACATGTGGCAGGTATAACACCAAACATATCAACCATCACTTCAAACATCAATCATCTAAATATAATAATTCAAAGACAATAACAGAGAGTGGATAATAAAATAGAACTCAAAAATAAAATGTGTCTAAGAATCCACTTTATATATAAGAACACACATATATTAAAAGCACAGGGATGGAGAAAAATATTACAACAGTAGCACTAATCAAAAGTCAGCTAGAATAGCTATTCTCATTTCACACACATTACAGAGCAAGGATCAGTATCAGGGACCCAAGGGGGCATCCCATTGATGATGAAGGGATCAGTTTCCCAGTAACACTTGGCAGCCCTTAATGTGTGTGCACCTAACAGCAGAGATCAAAACGCATGTGGCAAAAACTGCCAGAACTGGAAGGAGACGCCACTGTCACAGTGGGAAACTCTCACACCCTCTCTCAGCCGCTGACAGCTTCTGCAGGCAGAAAATCAATGAGGAGATAGTTGAACTGAATAGCACACACAATCAAGTGGATCTACAAGCCTCTGTAAAATACTTCATCCCACAACAGCAGAATACACATTCTTCTTCAGCTTGCATGGAGTATCCAAGATAGAGCACATTCAGGGATCTACAACACACTTTCACACATTTAAAGGAACAGCAATCATAGAAAGTTTGCTCTGGGGCCACAAAATTCCTCTAGAAATCAATAGGTGGAAACTCATAATATTTGAAGATGAAACAATACGTTTCTAAAGGGCACATGGGTCAAAAAGTTTTCTCAACATAAATTTAAAAACATTTCTATGTAAATCCTGATAAAATGAGAAATATTGCTTATTTACAAGCATATTTATATGGTATATATTAATATACTCACAGGAAAAATAGTGCTCCAGCACAAAACAGCCAGTGAACCAGCTCCCAGGTATGCAGCAATGATAATGACCTTCCAAGAGATTCCAAAAAAGTCAGCCACAAGATAAAATAATAATCAGACAGAATATGGATTAGCTGTAATAATAACATTTGAAATCTCCAGACACCTCAATGACATCTACAATACATTAATCACAAAAAAAATTATCCTTAGATACCCAAACCCAACCTTCAAGGGGAAATTACACTCCATGGATTCCCCTGGAGATATCCAGGGGAATCCATTGCCTCAAGTAACTTTGGAAGTTACCATTCTTATGTTTTGTTTTGTTTTGTTTATGGACGACAGTGTTGTTAGAAAATGAAAATGAGAGGTTTTTGTTGTCTATAGTAATTATCTTTTTTCTCAATTGTATTCATTTGTTATTTTAAGTGACATAGAAAGTTGTATTTATCATCTACAACTTGATGTTCACAAGTAGACTACACATGTATTATGGAATGATTAAATCTAGGTAGCTGACAAGTGCATCAACGCACATGGTCACTGGGTGTCATTAGGCAGACTGCAGTTTCCAGTTCACCAGGGACCCTTCCCTCTCCCTTCTCTAATGTTGTATTGAAATCCCTTGAAATCACACTTTAAAGATCTATTTTAAATAGATATTTATGGATCTTTACCATTTAAAATAAGTCAACAAATACAAAAAAGGGATCTTTATTCAAAAATAAATATCATATTTTAGTGCTTAAAAATAACCAAGATGGAGATAATGAAAATGACACTAAGAGTGTGGGAGTTCTCTAAGCTGCTTGACCTTGATAATATTAGACTCTTACATGAAGAAAGACAAAGACTTTCACTAAGAAAAACTCTGACTGGCTCAGCGCCTATAGCTCAACTGGCTAAGGCGCCAGCCACGTACACCTAAGGTGGCGGGTTCGAATCCCCAGCCCGGACCCGCCAAACAACAATGACGGCTGCAACCAAAAAATGGCCGGGCGTTGTGGTGGGCGCCTGTGGTCCC
>CAUYTI010008530.1:0-52876 GCA_963575145.1 Galago senegalensis | reverse complement strand
GTTGCTGGATTCTGTTTGTTAGGATCTTGTTGAATATTTTTGCATTAATATTCATTAGTGATATTGGTCTATAATTTTCTTTTCTTATTGGGTCTTTTCCTGGTTTGGGGATCAAGGTGATGTTTGCTTCATAGAATGTGTAGGATAGTATTACTTCTTTTTCTATATTTTGGAAAAGGTTAAGTAATATAGGTACTAGTTCCTCTTTAAAGGTTTGGTAGAATTCTAATGTGAATCCAGCTGGTCTTGGGTTTTTGTTTTTAGGGAAATTTTGTATAGCTGATGCTATTTCAGAACTTGATATAGGCCTGTTTAACATTTCTACTTCATTCTGGCTAAGTCTTGGGAGGTGATGTGCTTCCAAGTATTGGTCAATTTCCTTCAGATTTTTCATATTTCTGAGAATAAAGTTTCTTATAATATTCATTAAAGATTTTTTTGAATTTCCAAGGGGTCTGTTGTTATTTCATCTTTACCATATCTGATTAATGAAATTAGAGATTTTACTCTTTTTTTTTTTTCCTGGTTAGGTGAGCCAAAGGCTTAGCTCTTTTATTGACCTTTTCAAAAAACCAACTTTTTGATTTATTGATCTGTTGTATAATCCTTTTGTTTTCAATTTCATTTAATTCTTCTCTAACTTTGGTTATTTCTTTTCTTCTGCTGGGTTTGGGGTTGGAATGGTCTTCCTTTTCCAATTGCTTGAGATGTCCCACTAAGTTGTTAATTTCCTCTCTTTGCATTTTCTTAAAGAAGGCTTGCAGTGCTATAAATTTCTGTCTTAGGACTGCCTTTGCAGTATTCCAGAGGTTCTGATAATTCATGTCTTCATTATCGTTTTGTTCCAAAAATTTGGTAATTTCCTTCTTAATCACATCTATGGCCCAACTATCATTCAGCATAAGATTATTTAGCTTCCATGTTTTTGTATGAGTATTCAGATTCCTGTTGTTACTGAGTTCAACTTTTATTCCATGATAGTCTGAGAAGATGCAAAGAATAATTTCTATTCTTTTAAATTTGCTAAGGTTAGACTTGTGATAAGATGTGATCAAATTTGGAGTATGTTCCATGGGCTGATGAGAAGAATGTGTATTTAGTTTTGTTAGGATGAAATGTGTAGATGTCTGTTAAATCCAATTGTTGAATGGTTAAGTTTAAGTCTAAAATTTCTTTGCTTAGCTTCTTATTGGAGGATCTTTCCAGCACTGCCAAAGGAGTGGTAAAACCTCTGACTATTATGGAGCTGGAGGAAATTAAGTTGCTCATGTCTATTACAATTTCTCTTATAAATTGAGGCACATTCTGGTTGGGTGCATAAATGTTAATAATTGAAATCTCATCATGTTGAGTGTTACACTTAACAAATATGAAGTGACCATCCTTATCTTTCCTTACTTTTGTTGGTTTAAAGCCTATTATATCTGTGAATAAAATTGCAACACCTCCTTTTTTCTGATTTCCATTTACCTGAAATATAGATGACTATCCCTTCACCCTGAGTCTATAATTTATATTTTAAGGTAAAATGAGATTCTTGTATACAGTAGATATCTGGCCTGAGTTTTTGTATCCAGTCAGCCAACCTGGGCCTCTTTAAAGAACAATTTAAGCCATTCACATTAATTGAGAATATTGATAAGCCTGGTATAATTTTAGGTATCAAGTTTTTTGAAAATCTAGTGGACATTTTTAATCCTTTAGCCACTGTGGAAGTTGGAATTTGATCAAAAATTTCTGAGTGAGTTTACTTTTTTGGTGGAGGATTGCACTTGTCATTATGAAGGATAGGTCTGAGAATATCCTGGAGAGCTGGTTTAGTTATGGCAAATTTCTTCAACATGTGAATGTCATTAAAGTATTTAATTTCTCCATCATAAATGAAACTCAATTTAGCTGGATACAGGATCCTGGGTTGAAAGTTATTTTGTTTTAGGAGATTAATAGTCAGTGACCACCCTCTTCTAGCTTGGAAGTTTTCAGGGGAGAGATTGGAAGTCAATCTAATATTCTTCTCCTTGTAGGTTATGGTTTTCTTATGTCTGGCTGCGTTCAGAATTTTCTCCTTCATATTAACTTCAGTGAAGTTAATTATGATGTGCCTGGGGGATGTCTCATTTGAGTTGAGTCATGCTGGGATTCTGAAACTGTCTGCTATCTGAATTTCAGAATCTCTTGGCATGTCTGGAAAGTTCTCCTTCATAATCTCATGAAGAAGAGCCTCTGTGCCTTGTGAAGCAACTTCATTGCCTTCAGGGATTTTTATAAGGCAAATATTAGTTTTCTTTGAATTATCCCAGAGCTCTCTGAGAGAATGATCCATTTTTGTTCTCCATTTCTCTTCCTCTTTGAGAGTTTGGGAGCATTCAAAAACTTTGTCTTCAATGTCAGAAATCCTTTCTTCTGCTTGCTCCATTCTGTTACTGAGGGATTCTACTGCATTTCTCAGATCTTTGAGGGCTGCAAATTTGGTGTCTTAATGTGTTAAAATCTTTGGTGGTTTTATCTTTCAATTAATTGAATTCTTGAGACAACTTTTGAAATTCTCCTTGAATTTCTAATTCCAACATTACCTTCATTCTATTAATGTCATTTGCATCCAAATTCTGAATTCGATTTCTGACATCTCAGCCATTTGTTTATGAATGGGATCTTCAGTTGTGTCTGCCATATCATTCCTTGGGGAATTGACCTATTCTGGTTATTCATGTTACCGGAGTTTTTCCGCTGATTCCGCCCCAAGATTATTTTACGCTGTTTGGCTCAATGAGCAGATAAGGTGAAGTTGGGTTGGGGGAGCTCCTGGAGTAGTGATTAACCAGCCCTTTGCCCAAGAGCTGGGATTTGTATCTGTACCTTTTCCCCTAGAGCTTTGCCAAGGACCCATACAGTGCTACAGCCTGAGACACTAGGGACTTACTTGGTGTGGTGGGGCTAAGTGGCTCTGTCTTGTTTTTAGCTCTGTCCTACCCTAGTGAATCAGTTACTCTGGGTTGAAGTCTCAGCTGTGGAGAAATACCAGCAATTAGGTTACCCTAGCCCCCATGGGCAACAACTGGAAAAGGAAAATCAAACCTTCCCACAACCACACACCCAGGGTACACTTTGGATAGTCCTCAGGTGATTGGTCCAGTCCAAGAGATCCAAATCAATTGTCCTAGTCAGCACCTAGTCTCAAGTGGCAGAGTTCAAAAGGTCTCCAGTAACTAGATAGCAGAGGTCTGCTGGCAGCTTGTGCATGATTCATTCTGGTGCTCCATGGAGTCAGAAGGACTCCCCCCAGCAAATGAATTAGTGTGGGCAGGTTGATGCCTCCTTCCCCACCTTATACCTCTGTCACACCCAGTCACTGGTAACCCTGCAGGGCTGTGTCCCAGTTCTCTCCAATGAGCAGATACTCTAGGGGTTTGCACCTGCCTGAGTCACAGGGAGATCTGTATCTCCTCAGCCAGGCCTCCACACTCTGCCACCATCTGGCAGGGGGAGCTGAAATCTGACAACCTTGGGTGGTTAATGGAAGCTGGGATGGTTCACTCAGTTCCAGCCCTGCCCCTGATTGATGTTGCTGACACTTATATTTTCACAGAATGTGTGATTCTGTCCAGACTATATTCCCCTGCGGACCAGGTGCTATTTGAGTTCACAGTAACTGCAACTCAGCCCTGGTCTGTGCCACTGCCTGAAGCTGGTGTTTCTGTCTCCCTTGAAGTCTGTGTTGGGGCGGGTGCTGTTAGAACTCATACTGAGCTCTCAGTTCCAGCTTCTCCCCACCTGCTTTTGTCTCACCTATGATCCCGTGAGGGCCAGGTGCTTCTTAGGCTCACTAAGGCAGTCCTGGCTCAGCCCCGCCCTGGGAGTATGCTGTCTCTGCACACAAGTCTTCTATTTTCTGTCACCATAGTGCACTGCCCAGGCAGGTACCACCTCAGGCATATCCTTTACTCCTGGGGCCTGCATTACTGTCCCAGATCTTTTCCACCAGAGTCTGCCACTGGAGAAGATGCCCAGTTTTCTCTGGGCAACAGAGACAGGGAGTGTCTATCCAAAATATCCCCAGGGGTGTGAGCCCTATTGTTTTTGCTGTTGCCGCTGCTACTCTGTGCCATGGGGCACTGCCTCTCCCATTCCTATATAGTTGCTTCAGTCCATCTCCTCCTTACCCCTGTGCTATAGAATCAGCACAGACCTGCAATAGCCCACATCCTGTCCACATCTTTCAAGAAAATGCCCAAGAATCTGAACTCCATGAGGGACAGGCCTCTAGACCTCAGGGTGAGAGTGGAGGAGAGTCCTGGGAGTTCAGAATTGCAGGTAGAGAATATGTACAGTTTTATATAGTTTTATGCCTGGCAGGAGAGTTCCATGGCACCCTAGTAGGGAAAGGAGGTCCGGTTTTTAGAGGGTCTCTCTTGTGGGTCAACCTTCTCTCTTGGCTCAGCTCCAAACCATCAGCTTACTTGCTAAACTTCTGTCCTTTAACTCTCCTTCTGGATGGGAGCCTCTGTGGAAAGTTGGCTCTGGTCGGCCATCTTGCCTCTCCACCCTCCAGAAGAGCTTTATAGGATATATTGGGCAGTATATGATGCATGGATGTTAGATCAATGGTTTTAGAGACAAGAAGCCTGGTTTAATTAATGGCTTTGCACTTACTAGTGGTATGATTTTGAGCAGTCACTAAATTGAACCTTAGTATTCTCATCTGTAAGCCGTAGAAACTATATTTAACCTACAAAATGATTACAAGAATCAAGTGAGACTAGATGAGGTATAAAAGCACTTGGCCCACTATGTACCTTTGTTGTAGAGCAGAATTAAAGGTGAACTGAGATTGAATTAAACACCCTGTCTTGTAACAGGTACTCCAATAAAATATTTCTGGAATGAATGAGTGCCTTCTCTTAATGAAATATTTCAGAAAACAATGAATATAGGGATTCATTAAATTCTACATGAATCTCAGAACAAGCAAAACATAAAAAAACTTTAGGTCTTAAAGTATTTGTTTTCATATTATTTTCATTCTTTGTAACATAAGTTGTATTTTAAACTTTTAATTATTATGTTTCTCTAAAAAAAATAAAAGGTACAGATATATGACTTTAAACAAAGAAACAAAGGCAACCTCATCAGCTCTCTTCTAGAACCTAGACTGGTCTCTTAATTAGATTCCTTATTTTCTTTCTTTCAGCCCCTTCCCCTTCTAATACTTTTTCCACACAGCAGGCAGAATGATCTTAAAAACAAAAGCAACAAAAGAAAACACATCAAAAAAAATTGCTGCCTTCTTAAAATTCGTTATTGACTGCCCATTTTTCCAGGGATAAAAACAAAACTTGTTGGCAGAACCTACAAGGTTCATCGCAAAGCTCCAACTTCACCTTCAGTCCATTTTGTACCAACTGTCCACTCTTCTCTTAGGAATTCCATTATTGGAATTTGCCAAGCTCCATCCTCTCTCAGGGACTTTTCTCTTGCTTCTCTGTCTCTGCTTGGAATGCCCATGTGCAGATGTTTGCCTGAGTAATTCCTACTCATCTTACAAGTCTGGGTAAATATCACCCCTCCTAGGAACCCTACACAGACCCCAGGAGCAAGACAACTTCTCCCGTTGGTTACTTGCTTCTTTTTTGTAACACTTACTCCACTTGAACTTAAATAACTGTTTCACAATTTATTTGTGCTTCTGCTCCTCATTGTAAGATTTATGAGGGTTGAAACTACATCCATTTTCTTTATTGCTTTATCTGTAATACCCTGTAGACTGCAAATGTCTTGTACATAGTCACCCCTCAATATACATTTGTTAAATGAATTCATTAATTAATGGCTGCATTAGAAAGAAAAATGTTTTGTAAAGATAAAACTTTAAAGACCTTGTATTTATTTTCAAATTCTCCTGCCGGGTCAGGTGAGAATTCTTTTTGTGGGGGCAATGGGAGTCAGACTCTCACTGTTTCACCCTCTGTAGAGTGCTGTGGCATCACAGCTTACAGCAACCTCAAACTCGTGGGCTTAAGCAATTCTCTTGCCTCCGCCTCCCAAGTAGCTGAAACTACAAGTATCCGCCACACCGCCTGGCTACTTTTTTTTGTTGTTGTTGTAGTTGTCATTGTTGTTTAGCTAGGCCTGGCTGGGCTCGAACCCACCAGCCTGAGTATATGTGGCCAGTGCCGTAACCACTGAGGTATGGGTGTTGAGCCCAGGTAACAATTCTGTTATGACCAAATGGTTTGATTAAATTCAGGACAGAACCTAGGTGGAAGGGGTGGTATGAAGATTTTCTGTTTTCTAAGTAAGCACTTGGCAGTGTCAAAGAGAGAAGGCGGCTGCACTGACACTGATGCACTTTCAACTAGACTATGCATCCCTAGCTCCCAGCACAGTGCTGGTACAAAAATGATGCTCAACAAATATGTGTTGAATTCATTGAAGTGGCCTTCTTTCTTTGCCATATGCCCTTTGTGTCTTAAGTGTCCTTTATGATTTCCTCCTTAAGGCTGCCATTGAAAATCACTTTCGCACGTTCTTAGCTGTATGCTTTGATGGAGGGAAAGGCAACATGTTCTTTTCTTAGGCCAAGGTCAAGTCATGCTATTTTGAGGATGCCTTTCCTAAGCCCAGTTTAGAAGAGCTTCATTTATTGTTTTAACTCATAAACGTTTCACTGCACATCACAAAAACAACTTCTTTTCAGAGTTTGTAGGAATATTGTTGCTTAAATCTAATGTAATTGCTGGAAAAGGAGCTTGTTCTGAAAAAGAACAAGGAATTGAATGATAGTTTCACAAAGATGGGAATGCGAATATACTAATGAGTATTTTCTGCTAGAGATCACTTGACTCCAAGGGCAGATAGCATGGTAAACACCTACATAAAAAATTAAAAAGTTTACTTATCTCACTGGACTAGAAGAAGGTATCCAAGTTCACATGGCGCCAAAAGGGTGTTGTCGCAGAGTTTATGAATTTATGGGATAAGACTGTGGAAAATATGGGATCCCTTTCTGGCATTTAACAGATGTTATTGTCTGGTAGTTTCTTGAAATTCCTCAGCTAGAGCTTTATTTGTTCAGATGAGGAATGGTGAACTACCTTAGTGTATGCCAAGACAATATATTGGTAATTGTTGCTTTCATGAGAAAAGTTCTGAAGTCTTATTTTAGCCCAGTAAGACAGTGTTATCATCACTTAGCAATGATAGCTAGGAGTTTTAGAACGGCTATTGGTAGAATGCCAAATATGTAATATCTTTTTTGTTGGAGCTGGGGCACAGGCCACTGGCCCTAGCCCATGAAACTGCCAGGAGATGGACCACTATACATTTTCGCTTTGGGTATCGGTCCCCATGGGTGCCCAGAAGCTCTTAGTCTCAGGTCAGAGGCACCAGAGCACCTCAAAGGTGCCACAGTCAGTTTTAGTAGGAGGAGCCTCAACTAACTTTCCCAAGGCTCTTTATAGAAGTGATCCTGTGACTTTTTACACCACAGGTGTGGAGACTGCCAAGCAACGATGCATGTGCTCTCGTGTTCTCGTGCTTTTTAATGAGAGACCAATCCCTTCCCGGTTCCCTTATTACCAAGATTCTTTTCATGTGTCTCCTGCACTTTTCTTTAAAGCTTTTTGTGTGGCCTGGTTAAATTCTAAGAAATTACATCTAAGAACCTCATTTAATCTTTATATAAATTCTATGAGGTAAGTATTGTCATAATCTTTTCTTTTTTCAGATGAAGAATTTAAGGTACAGATGCATTAAATTTCCTGAAGCATAATATATAGCCAGTCAATGGTGGGACTTACATTTTAACACCTACCAGAACCCAAGCTCTTAACTGCCAAGTATCTCCTAAGTAGAATTCTGGAGTGCTGGCATCCATTGCTATTATCAGTAGTGTACATTCTAGAGTGAATGAATTTCTCTTATTATCTTACCTAAGATAGGAAAATATAAAAGATGAGTAAGGCTGGCAAGGGTGAAGACAAACTTTACCTACTTTACAGCACTGTGTAAGACTAATTTTTAATCTAAATATTGAAACTATAATTTAGTATATGACTACTCTAGGGAAGAAAACATGAATTCTTTGTGGATTATTTTAAGGATGTAAGGCAATACATCTATATCATTAATACTTTAAAATCCAACCCAAGTGGAAGTACTATTCCCAGAAGAGATTTTTCACTCATTGAAATGTTTTGTTCTTTCTCTCTCTCTCTCTTTTTTTATTATTATTTTTTTTTTGAGACAGAGTATCACTATAGTGATACAGTGCTTTGATGTCAGCCCACCTCACAGCAACATCCAGCTCCTGGGTTCAAGTGATCCTCCTACCTTAGGCTCCCAAATCACTGGGACTATAGGCCCCCGCCACAATGCCCAGCTAATTTTTCCATTTTTAATAGAGACAGGATTTTGCTCTTGCTCAGGTCATTTTCAACTTCTGAGTACAAGCTATCCTCCTGGCTCGGCCTGCCAGAGTGCCAAGATTACAGGCATGAGCCACTGTGCCCAGCCAAAATTTTGTATTCTTAAAGTAATGTGTTAATTACTATGTCCTGATGAGAGTCTAAAGAAAGATAATTATATTTGGTTTTCCTTGAACATTTAAAGTATGTTCTTTTGATGGGATTATCCATTTATGGAAATATACTATCACTTTCTCCAAGTATTTATTTCTGTAATTAACTGTTAAATTATCTGCAAGTATGGGTTTTGCAGCATCCATGTAGAACAGCTTGGATTTATTCTATTCAAAAGCAGGGAAAATAAAAAACAATACTTTTAGTTGGTGTCAGAAATGTCAGATTATGCTTTGATTTCTTGACTGTTCTTTTTCTTTTACAGAAAAATCTGTCATTGCTCAACCAATATTTGTTTTTGAAAAGGGAGAGCAAACTTTTAAGGTAAGGTCAAACTACTTTTCTTTAATTTTAGTAGGGTGAAGAAAATGATATTTCAAGAAGCTAGCTGTACTAAAAGATATCATTGCTTCATGGTTTATCCTGCTGTTCTTCACTAAGCAGAGTAGTGCCTCCGGAATATCTATAGAGTCAGGATTTACAGACATCGATGGTGGTTGGAATGGGAAGCCAGAGGTCTTGTCTTTAAGCTATGGATAACATGCTGTTTTACTATAATAATATGTTTATTTGGAGTAATTTGAAAAGGAGATCGGGGGGCTAAGGCTCATCATGGGTCCCCCAACTGACCTAGCCTAACACTGGGCATAAAATAAATTCTAAACTGTGAGACTTGTTTGAAAAGGGATCACATGGACCCCATCTGCTTTTCCAGCATCATATTAATCTCATCTGCTATGAAAGACAAGAAGATTAGTAACACTCTGACTTATTATTATTTTCTTCATAGTCATTCTTACTCGTGTGGGTAATTAACCCTACTATCCCAAAACAAACTAAAGAAAAATTCAACCTCCAACACCTTGTTTAAAAAGCAAGTTCCAGAGCCTCACCTTAGACCAACCACTTCAGAATCTCCAGAGTCAGGGCCTCAGAATCTCCATTTGAATAAACTCCCACAGGGATTTTGTAGTCATTGAATTATAAACCACCATATTAGAAGTTGATTTTTCTTGACTACATGCCTTAGGGAATAAAGATGAGCTGTTTTGTCCTGGCTGCGCTGAATGGCCCTGGCTTCTGACAGTTCTGTAGCGTGGCGGGGTGGGAATCTGATATAAAAATATTTAACTCTCATCAGCAGCTTTTTTCTCTCCAGAGACCTGCAGAAGATACCCTGTATGAAGCAGCAGAACTGGGTAATGATTTACATCCTGCATTCCAAAATTGGTCTTTATGCAAAGAAAATAAATCTTGGCATGTGGCATAGACTATGAAAAAATTACCAGTTTCCCTTGTTTTTAAACATGAAAATAGATTGGCTTTTGTTTTGAAAGCTAATACGTAGGTCCCTGAGAACAATGATGTTAATGACTAAATTTCATTATTCTCCACTGCTTGTCCCTTTAGCCCATCAGAAACATTCTCTGTAGAATCCCAGACACATATACAATTTTTCTTTTGTGGAAGCCACTCATTTCTAATTGTTTCATACTAGTACAATATGCCTGTAGGTTTATAATAACTAATGTACTAACCCCAGTATTTAAAATTGTGCTTCAGGAGTTAATGTGTTAGCAATAGATGGTCTGTGCAGACCGAAGGAAATTCTGTTTCTCTTGCCACATCGTGGGTTGAAGATACTTTGTTAATGCAGCCATTTCACCCTTTCCCTTGAATTTCTTGCAGAGAGTAATGGTTTTTCAAGAAAGCGTGCACGGTCTTCATCTTTTACTTTGCATAATACAGATTCTCAGTCCCGAGAAGGTAGGTACAGCCTTGACTCTTGTCCACTGCGAATGTTCCTTCTGATAGTGAAATTACTAAGAAACTTTTCAAAAGGCTAACGTCAAAATTCTTCCCACTGAGTAAGTAGTGTGATATATTGTTATGTGAAAACAACATGCTATAAAAGGGATTTCACAGTGAATCGGTATTTTAAAATTCCATTTATCAGCATAGAAAAAAAATTACCAAAAGGACACAAGCCACAATGTTAGCAGTGGCTGCCTTAAGCCGTGGAATTACAAGGGATGTGGTGCCTCTCTTCGCCTTCGTGGCACCTGCACTTTTGTGTTTTGCTGGGTTTCCGAAGCTTCTGCCTTGTGCATGTATTGGATTTGTAATTAAGTGAAATGGCCATTTTTAAGGCATGCACCTAACCTTTAAAAGGATTTTTACACTGTAATTTTGTTTGCTTTTCTTCTACACTCAAGCACTTCAGTGACTCCATTTATAATGGGTCTGATTGCTGGCTGCCTTGTAATACAGCCATCTATGTGTACATCCGTCTCTTCCATTGTTGAGTTCCTTGAGGTCATCTTCATTCCTGATAGAGCACTTTAGAAACATGGAAATTAGTCTATCCTCCACATGAGCACTTTAGTAACATGGAAATTAGTCTAGCTCCCTCACCAGAGGCACTCCTTTTTTTAGTAAAATATTTCTAAATTAGTTACATAAAATTTTCCAAAATAGTAAAACTCCAACTTAAAACAAAAACCCACTTTCTTATTGACTTTAGTTTGCAATCTGCTTTTAGTGTCAACCTTGTCACAGAAGCGAATGAGATCTTCATCCTTCACTGACTTCCCAACCTTCCCCCCTTCTGGGCCAGGTAATAAAGAGGTGCTAGAACCTCAAGTTTGCCACTCTTGACTTTTCAGAATCACTCTTCTTAATGATGAGTTTTCTTTCTCAGCTCTCATGAAATGCTGATATTCTAGCAACAAACTTCAAATAGAGGCCTTAGCAAAATGTGCATGGAAAAATAACGAATTCCAACTTCACAAATTCAGATGGTATATGTATTCACTTGAGGAAGTTTGAACTTGATGTTTTTAAGGCATGCGTGTCATAATAGCATTATTTTATATAAGGGAGCCCTATAAAGTAAAAGTGATTTGGTTTATTTTACTTATTACTGTCCACATAAATAGTTTATAACAGAATAAGCTTCAGCTTCATATTCTGAAGTTTAGGATAGGATTCCATTAAAGCTTTTCACTAATTAAAACATTACTTCTCTTTACTTGAAATTTGTAATATTTTGCTAAGTAAAACTATTTTATCATAATAAAATATTTGAAATGGTTGGGATTTTCTTAATCATCATCTATTAAAACGATGATTTCTAATGGGTGCTGTGGCATGTGTGTGCAGTTCCAGCTACTCGGCAGGCTGAGGTGGGAGGATCACTTGAGCTCAGGAATTCAAGGCCAATCTGGGCAACATAGCAAGATCCTGTCTTTAAAAATAAAATAATAACTAAATAATGATGATTCTATTGTTGTGCATTTTTATTCCTGAACAATCAACTGCCTTTTTCAAATTAAGTTTGACACTAAAAAATAAAAAATACAAACTATTCACTTCATTTGAGCTGATCCCTCTCTACCAGTAAAATTTGTTTTTCACTGAATTAATCTATATTTTTATTAATAATTACAAGTATGACTGGGCAACATTATGCCAGGCATCTTTTAGACACAGAAGAGATACTTCCTAGCTCAGTAGGCCCTTTCTAACCTGACTGATGAGCTAGTCTTCAAGAGAAATAGAAATCCTAATACCAGAGGCAAAGGTGTTCTATTTATTATATTTGTACATAAAACAAGGAGATGGCTTTAAGTTATCTAGATAACTGCTTCAATTCATTTGAATTTTTTTAATTGGACACACACACACAAAGAAAGAAAGAATGAGTAAAGGAACACCTATATCAGTAAACACCATTCCATTTCATGTTATGCAGAATGTAGGTAGTGTTGGAATGGAGAAAAATATGGCCCAATTATTGTTGGTTTTTAATAATAAAGATCATAAAAACCATTTCATGGACCTTGAGTTAGAGAACCAATTCTACCCCAACATTTATAATGTCATAGTATTTTGAAGAATACTTTGAAGAATTCTTTTCCATTAATCAAATGCCAAAGGTTACAGTTTCTGCAATTTATAATCAAGAGGAGGTCCCTTTGAAACGTATAGAGATTCTATACTTGCAGCCACCACCATTCTTACCCTCCCCACGCACTTAAAGAAAAATAACCTAGCAGAATGGTCAACGTTACTTCTCTCTTTAGATATACACATTAAAGTGGTGAGAGCAGACTTTACTAAGGGTTTTATCATATTCTATAAGAGCTGTATGCTAATGCACAGGTTAATTACCAGTTCAGATTTTATAATGTGTAGAACTTCTCATAGTACACTAATGATTCTCAAAAAAAGGCTCCCCTTTCTATTAATGACCTAACTTTCAATTAGATTTCTGAAAGTAAACAGAACTCACCTGGCAATCCCATTTTTAGCAGAACCAGTGAGCGAATGCTCACTGCTTACTGCACTATGAATGCAAACAGCGACATCTACTGGTGAGTTTGGAACAGGATTATTACAGTGCAGAAATTCAGATTTTTTTAAAAATTTGAAATATTTTTTCTTACAGTGAGGAAAAACAATGTTTTTATGACATCAATTCTTGTGCACAGTGATACTGATATGAACAGTGCACAACAAGGTATGTAACTTCTATTTTAAAAATGCCATAAATCTGTGGATGTGGAGAAAAGGGAACACTTCTGCACTACTGGTGGGAGTACAAGCTAATACGTTCCTTTTGGAGAGAAGTATGGAGAATACTCAGGGACCTAGGAGTAGACCTGCCATTTGATCCTACAATTCCTCTACTAGGTGTATATCCAAAAGACCAAAAATCACTTTATAACAAAGATATTTGCACCAGATTGTTCATTGCATCTCAATTCATAGTAGCCAAGTCATGGAAGAAGCCCAAGTGCCCATCAACCCATGAATGGATTAATAAGTTGTGGTATATGTATACCATGGAATATTATGTAGCCTTAAAAAAGATGGAGACTTTACCTCTTTTATGTTTACATGGATGGAGCTGGAACATATCCTACTTAGTAAAGTATCTCAAGAATGGAAGAAAAAATATCCAGTGTATTCAGTACTATTATGAAACCAATTTACAATCACTCACACTTTCATATGAAAAATAGGTCACAACTATGGCCCAAGATGAAGGAATGAGGGGGGGAGATGGAAGGGAGGGAAGGTCAAATCGAGGGATGGTGAATGGTGGGATCACACCTATGGTGCATAATGCAAGGGTACCTGTCAGATCTATTAGTATAGAGTATAAACGTCTTAACACAATAATTAAGTAAATGAGATGAGGTATATATTAACCAGTGTGATGTAAGCATTCCTAATTCTTTATAAAATCAGCACATTGTACCCCATAAATGCATTAAAGTATACATGATCTATGTGTTTATGATTTAATTTAAAAAATAAAATAACAAAAAATAAGAATGCCATAAATCTTACATTTTACTATCTATGTTTTAATCTGCTCATCTATGCGTGTGTTGGGATCTGTGGAGGTAGCGCAGAGTGGTGAAACATGAAGGAACACATTTGGTAAGGCAGCCCCAGAAGCTAGGCAGGGAGTGAGTAGTAGGCAATCCAATAGCTATTTTGACTTTGATCAGTTAACATTAGTCCCTCATATAATCGTGGCTTTAGAAAATAAGTATTATATCCCCTAGAAATAGGAAAGGATTATTTCATTACAAATACACTGATCTTTTAATTCCATTTTTTAAAGCTCCCGTGAAACATTCTGAATATGTTCTCAGACCTGCTATTTTGCAGCCACCTCGAGCTCAAAGCTGTGAAAAAGTAAGAAAAACATTTAGACACACTGCATTGGAATCCTGTAAGTCTAAAGAAAAAGTAAAAAATAAGGTGAGAAAACCCTTGACAGTAGGCCTGACCTCAATCCCTCATCCATTTTGTTTTGTTTTGTAGGTTGTTTGGGGCCCCCACGTCCAAAATCAGGGGTTTATTTTGTTGCTAAAGCAGCCGTCAGGCTCGAAAAACAGGGATAAATAGCAAAAGCCCCTTGTAACCTTATTAAATTTGTCCTCTTAAACTGGAGAGTTGTTCCCTGGAACAAATCTTGTCATCTTGTCGTAATGCTGAGTGTACCAGGTGGTAGGAATCAGGATGCCTTGTTCCCCAGAACATGGACCCCCTGTATGAATCCGTGGAGCATTGAGGTGAGCAAGAGCCAGAGCCAGGGGTCAAGGAAGGGACGGGGATTTTCTACATCTCAAACTGGTTGACATCACAGCATGGCTTTGGCAGATCAGGGTGTACAGGGATGCGCTCCAGACCCATCTCCATGAATAACAGGAGCAGAGAACTCCATCTACATTATGATTACTAAGCTTTCAATAGGTTTAATTGTAATTATTGTTTCCTTGTCTGCTGCTTCTATAGGAAGGCAATGTTAATGAAAGTTTTCTTTACTTTCAGATTGGTGAGAATTCCTATTTGCTAAGTGAAAACTTACCGAGTGCCAGAATCTCAGTCCAGTTGTCTACTAGCCAGCATTTTTTAGGTGCAGCATCAGTAGGGTAAGTTAATAATGTGAAAACAGAAGAGTTATCCTTTTATTCTTGCTTTTTTTTTAATACATATAACCACTCCCCAAATAATTTTCTAATGTTATACAGATAAAATGCCAAGATTCCATTTAAAAGGAGAGTTTTTTAAGAAGTTTTTTTTAAGAAGTTTAAAACACTTTTCAAACTATCTCTAGTATTTAAATATTATTATATTAATATTGAATTGTCTTTGCTGTTCCATTGACTTGAGTGAGAACATTTCAAAAAGGGATAAACTTTTATTTAGTTTAAAATAATCTGGTTATTAGCGTAGCCTTTCTTTCCCTTTCTTTGGCATTCTTTTTCCCCCTCTTTAAAATTATTTTTGTCATTATTAGCATTGATGACAAGGGAAGTGGTATACATCTGCAAAATGGAAAGTTGATGTCTTTTATTATCTGAGATGAAGGAATGTTTGATCTGAGAGGAGACTAAACCTGGCTGTGGACATAAGTGGACTCATGATTAGGCTCTGTCCACGCACAGTAGCATTCGCCTCTGTGCTTACTGGGGATGCAGTGAAGAAAGCTGAGCACATCTGTGTACAAAGAGAGGGGTGAATGGCTTTCAGTCTGGTATCACTCCAAACACTTTCAACATTAAAAAGTGTTTTGTGGGGGGTGGGTGGGGGTGTCATTAAACCAATTCACACTCAATTACAACTGACAAGACAGATTTGCTTGTTTTTTGCTCTGGAGATCTCTGATTGCTAGAAACATCAGCCACTTGGGGGAAAAGAGTAGAGATTAGACAAGCTGTACTAGAAAAGCAAAAAGGTAAGGGCTGGACACCTCTCTTGGTGATCACACAGCTGCCACAGTGGTGGGCAGGAGGCAGCCAGGACTGGTCTTTGCCATTGCTGTAACAGTTGGCAAATATTTTGATAATGACCTCTGGGAACACCTATCTCAATTTTTCCTTTACATCTCATTAACTTCAGATAAAAGTTAGCAGTAGATGTTTGTGTTTTACATAAATCTATTAAATCATCTCCTTGTTTCACCTGCTAAGGTTTAAAGCGGCTTCATCCACATATTTAAAATAGCAAATGCTTATTTCTTTTCTTTAGATGTCAACCAAACGAAGATACGTGTTCTTTTAGAAGTTGCAGTTTCAATTTCATTTTTGGAGAAAACATGATAGAAAGAGTTTTGGTAAGCTTTTGGTAAATGTTTCTATTATTGTATGGAGAGCAGTCACTTCAAATTTCTCAAGGCAAATTAATTAAAAACAATGTTAAATTGGAGCATACTTTTTTAACTCCTGGGTTGGATGGCACATTTTCTTTATTTAACTAGAAAGATTCTCTTGGGAAGCATGTCCTAGTTGTTAAAATAATGGACCGGAACCCACAGAAGAAGGGAATTGTATAATTATAACATTATTACTGATGTGAAAAATTAAATAGTTCTTTGAATTAAATCAATGTGACCCAAGGAAACCCCAGGATTATCTGCAATGACTAGATAAACTCAACTGGTGATATTTTAACACAGCTTTTCAATAGCATTTTGAACAAGATGCATTTAAAATTAACTGCCAATTTGCTCTCCCTCGTTAACCACAGTGAGACCTTCAAGCTCTTACATCAAAAAGTATTATTATAACTTTTTTTGCTAGTTTTAAGAGGAAAAATAATAGTGCTTTATTTGCCTAGTGAAAATCCCTACCTGTTATCACCATCATCCTCACTCAATACCAAGTACCTTCTACATGAGGCGGCTGCTGCTCTGCCCTCCCCAGAGTTCTGGTCTCCAAAACAGCATCATCCGTAACCGGGAGTTACAGCAAAGTGAGGGCTGTGGAACAACCATGCCTCTGGTGACCTCTGGTCCATCACCTCCTCATGCCTTTTGCAGTTTACAACCGATCAGGATGGTGGCTGAGCTAGGGCCAGGGTGGCTAGCTTGTCTTAGGGTTTCCACTTGTACAACGAATCCCAAGGAAGCTGCAGAGATTTAAAAACCTATGTCAGGGCTCAGATGAATAAAATAATTTTTATGAAGCCGGTTTACATCAAGATCTTTAGGGTTTTCATAAATCAGTCATTCTTAAGATCTACTTTATTTTTATTGATTTTTTTTTTTTTTGAGACTAGAATGCCTGGCTAGAATGCCATGGTAGCATCATAGCTCACAACAACCTCAAACTCCTGGGTTCAAGTAATGCTCCTGTCTCAGACTCCTGAGTAGCTGGCACTACAGGTGCATATCACCACACCTGGCTAGTTTTTCTAATATTAGTAGAGATGGGAGTCTCGTTTGTGCTTAGGTTGGTCTTGAACTCTGAGCTCAAGCAATCCACCCGCCTCAGCCTCCCAGAATGCTAGGATTATAGGTATGAGCCACTGCGCCTGGCCTAAGATCTAGGTTATTTTAGACATATCCTGGGCTACACATCAATTCAAGAGTAGCATCAGAGCTTTCAGCTTAGAGGGCCCCTCTATCATGCCCAAAATGAAGGTCAACTCCAGTCCTAGAGTTATTGACCTACACTTTTGGATCTGAACCAGAATGAACTAGCCTCCAGGGTAAAGTTCCAAGCAATGCAGTTAGACACATTTATTTATTCTGTATCATTTATTTTTAAGTTTGATACTACATTAGAGGCAGCTTCTATAAGATGTGAGACACGTGCTTTCCAAACCTCACAGGACCAGTTTTAATATTCAACTCAGTTTATCAAACTCGTACTGAGTTCTTACCATATATGAAACATCGGTCTCAAATTTGGCTGCATATTAGAATCATCTGGTGAGACCTTAAAGGCTTTCATCTCAGATCAATTAAATCAGAATGTCTGTGGGGGAAGCTAAATTAGCAATGACTTGAATGCACAGCCAGGTTTGAAAATCACCTGAGTTAAGTTGTTCTGCAAAGATAAAGGAGACACTGTGCCCTGAAGTGATTATAATCTGATAAGAGGAGACAGGGGAAATAACCGTACAAATAAACGATAGTCAGGACAATAGGCCTGGTTTGAGAAGGAACTTGTGCACATAGGAGTATGGCCATTTTATATGTAACTTATAAAGAATCCTGAGTGGACTATCTCTTGCTAGTTAATATTGCAAAGATAACAGGAACTACGGAGATAATTTATGTTTGTCTTCTAATCCTGTAAACATGTGGCCTTGACTAGGGGACCAGGATGTCATCCTGGCTTGTTGGCTAACCATATGCATTTAGAGTAAATCATTTAAACTTTCTATGCCTTAGTTTCTATTTTCTTAAAATGGGAATAATTACACCCCTCTCTACCAATTGTAAGGGAATATCTTGATATCCAATTAAATAATGTAGAAGAATCTTGAGTCGATGAGGGGAAAGACATAAACATGAATTCTTGAGTCCCAATTCTCTCTGTTCTGTTGGGGGATATATATTATCACAAAAGGTATGGCAAATTCTCAGGTTTTTTCATGCAGGCTTTGATTATAACGGATGTCCTGAAACCCAAGTATGGAGCTTTGAAAGTGATGGTAGGCAAAAATAGACTTAAGAGGAAAAGTTAGAATTTTTTTCTATAAATATGTTCTCTGAAATATCTAGAGGGGTCTTTGTGTAACTTTTTTGTTCTTTTTCCATGGCTTGGATAGCAAGAATGAATTTCTGGGACTACTAAAATACCTAGACACAGAAATGATAGTTGTACCTCCTGGTATCAAATTAGCCTAGTGGGGGTGTGGAACAGTTGCTATGTTCTCTTGTACCAGTAGAACTTTTCCTTTTGCCCTCAGGACTAGATCCTGCCTGAACTAGGCTAGTTGTAACTAAATTATGTTTTCTGAGGATTAGAACCAAGGCCTTCTAACAATAAGGAAGGGTCCCTTGTTCAGCACATCAGGAATTCTAAAGAAAAATATAGTAGCTGAGTCTGCTTGCTGGGTTGAGCTAGAACAAAAGTATCTTTTGCAGATATATAGGGATAAAATTAACTAAGGCATCTTTTTCCCCTCCTAGGACACTCAAAAGCTCATCCAGGCTCAGTCTGAAAATGATTCAAATGCCAAGGAAAAACCATTCAAATCCACTCCAAAACTTCCTATCAACTCTTTGAATTCAAGTAAGAATTATTTCATTTGTAAAACATTTGATTTGACCAGTTTGTCTCCTGTTTTTCATGTCATTTAATATCTATAAAGTTTAAAAAATCTAGCATTTCAAAAATTTTGGGTAAAGATTAAAGCATATAAATATGGTTACCTGATGTAACTTTACATTTCTTTTGATTTAATGCTATGGAGGGATCAATGAAGAGATTTTACCCAAATGCAAGCACTTTGAATTTTTGGAAACACTTATTACTATAAAAATCCAAGCAGACATGTGTTGGGGCAACAAAGAATATTCTCAGTAGAGAAAATGGGGTCTTTTATGTATTTTTCCTCCATTTGCTGTTAGGAACAAACTCTATTAAAAATACATCCCTAATTGAATCAGCTGCTGCCTTCTCTTCCCAACCACCACGAAGATGTTTGCTGGAGAAAATTGATGTTCTGACAGGGGAAGAAGCAGAACATAATGTATTGAAGGTCTGTATGTCATTTATTACTCTTTTTGGTAGCACTACATACATGGGATAAAGTCATTGGCGGGGACATCTTTCAAAGTGCAAACTGAAGGACAGTTTTCATAGAGACTAAGTTGCTTGAATATAAATGCTGGAGGCTCCTGAAGATTAGATCAATACTTTGTTGTCGTCTTATATTTGTGTGTGTAATTTGCAGGAAAATGCATTGTTGGGTTTACAACTATTCATATTGCTCCCTTAGGAAGAAAACCACCAAGGATCCTATCTTCAAATAACTTTAGACTCATGTTTTAAACTTTTCATGCATACTGTTATAGTTAGTGTCATCATATGATTAAGTCATTCTTCCTACATCAGAGGTTTTAAACTGTTGATGGCTTGACATCAGCTCAATATGCATTTTGCTTTCCTTTTTAGAAAGTTTAGAATTTCATATCACTCAAGAATATCATAGATGTGCACTATGATATCATTGGATCTGAATGTTCAGTGCTATCATTGTGAGCATAGACATATGAAATGTGATCACTACAACTTTATCATTTTTTAACAAGGCAGGAATGTCCCTTTGCGTTTCTTCATCTGCTTTTCTCCCAAGCGCTCTCTATATCTTATCACTTTCCCCATGATCTATAGACATCTTTGTTCTATATAAGTGCATCTCCAGGCATAATCCGTGGTTGATTAACTTTAGCCTTATTGAAGTAATTGCTAGGTGTGAAGTTCTGGCACACTATATTGTTATTAACAGGTTGTCTAGATGATTTTTGCACACAGTAGTATTTGAGAAGCACTGGTAATAATCATTAAATTATAATAAAGGCTTGGGACCCATAGCACGGTGGTTATGGCACCAGCCACATACGCTGAGGTTGGCGGGTTCGAACCCAGCCTGGGCCAGAAAAACAGCAATGATAGCTGCAACAAAAAATAGCCTGGCATTGTGTGGGTGCCTTTAGTCCCAGCTACTCAGGAGGCTGAGGCCAGAGGATCTCTTGAGCCCAGAAATTCAAGGTTGCTATGAGCTGTGATGCCACAGCACTCCACTGAGGGTGACATAGTGAGATGCTGTCTCAAAAAATAAAATAAAATAAATAAAATAAATTATAATAGGGTGGCGCCTGTGGCTCAGCGGGTAGGGCAACGGCCCCATATACCAAAGGTGGCAGGTTCAAATCCAGCCCCAGCCAAACTGCAACAACAACAACAAAATAGCCGGGTGTTGTGGTGGGCACCTATAGTCCCAGCTACTTGGGGAGGCTGAGGCAAGAGTATCACTTAAGCCCAGGAGTTAGAGGTTGCTGTGAGCTGTGATGCTACAGCACTCTACCGAGGCAATAAAGTGAGACTCTGTCTCTAAAAGAAAAAATTTTAAAAACAAGTAAAATAAATTATAACAGAGTACCCTGTGATATCATATCCTAGTTCTTTATGTTCTTATGCTGTCTTTGAAAACTTTTAAGCATGAAAATACTTCTATGATTCCTTTATTTTCAAATAACACTACATAGCTCAAATAAGAAATTTAATTTAGAAGATGATACTTTCTGTGTGTGTATATATATGTATATACACAAATATATACACGTATATTATTCCTAACATATACATATACCAGGGGTGCTAAAAAACGTGTACACATTTTTAAGAGTTATTGTTGGAAGCAAAATCAATCACTCCCCCAAAGTGTACCAATTGCAGGTCAGATGGATGTACATAGTATGTCTTATGACACTTGACCCATAGTGGTACCTTCAATTCAACTTCAAAAAGTAGTACATTGATATCTTTTAAAAAATGGCTGTATGTTTTTTGGCACCCCACCCCCCATGTGTGTGTGTGGAGAGAGAAAGAGAAAGAGAGAGAAGGATTTCTAAGTGCAAAAACAGAAAGTATGTGTGGTACATAGGTCATCATGAAAGTCTTGAGTTACACAAAAATTAAGAAACATAAAATTTGCACAGACGGAAACAAATGAAGCCCTCTCGGCAACACTAAGAAGCTGAGCCAGGTGAAACCTGCTCAGGCGATTCAGAAAGGACACTGTCGGCTGTGTTCCTTGGAAGTGAAATAATGGACCATAACACAGTTTGTCTCAAAACTTTTGCAGCGATCCAGGTATTGTGTGATTTACAGAAAGAAAAAGAGTAACATATATATAGTATTGGCCTGTATGCATACAAGTATCTCTGGAAGGATTAACAAAATATCAATACAGTGGTGCCTGTTGCAATGGAAATTGGTAGATGAGAAACAAGGGTTGAAGGGCCTTTTCACTTTGTATGTCTTTTTACTTTTTGATATTTGAACTATTTAAAAATCACATGTTTTCTAAAGTTAAGTATGTTTTAAAAGTTTATGAGACGTTGATAAAGGTTATTCTGGTAAAAGATCAGACAAATATAAAAGCATCATGGCATAGGAAATGATTTGCTTTGAAAAAATTTTCTGTATAGTTGACATTAAAAAAAATTGTCATTTAGATCAACTGCAAGCTCTTTATATTCAACAAAACAACAGAATCCTGGATTGAAAGAGGCAGAGGAACTTTGAGACTGAATGACACAGCAAGCAGTGACTGTGGAACGTTACAGTCAAGACTAAGTAAGGAATCATTTTGTAAAGCAAGCCACGATTTCTTAGGGTTAAATTTCCTAAAATAGATACTATAATATTATTCCTAACATATTATATGAGCTTCTCATTTCAAGTAGGCTCTGCTGTTAGTCTGTATAAATTCTAGTTCTGGCTCTTGCACTGATTAACTGGTGACCCTGGACAGCTTTCTTAACCTCATTCTGCCTGAGTTGCATCAATTTAATGTGGGGGGTGATTGTAGTTCATAACTTACTGATTGTGAGACTTTAACAAGATAATGCATGTAAAACACGTCAGAGCCCAGCATGCACCTAAATAGTAATCTCATTCATAGCTGAAAAAATATGATGTAAGGGCTTTAGTGAAGTGACACATTTTTCTAAAAAAAAAATGCATGCCACATAATTTATCTTTGGCTTTCCAAACACGGTGTGGGGATCAGGATGAATAGTCAATTTCTAAGGATAAAAGGCATATTGAATCCTGCAGGCAGAGTGATGATCAGAAGCTTGAGCCAAACTGAAAGATATAAGAGGTTTGGCATCCAAAAAGACACAACAGGTATTGTTCAGATGCCCAAACTGACAGTGAACACAGGCAGCAGGCGGGTCAGGCAGATAACAAGACTTAGAGACCAAAGCTTCTCAAAAGACCACAGGTAGAAGTTGGATCCAGGTTTGTGGGTATTTTTTGAATCTTAGATATCAAGTTCTGAAAATGAATAAGGAATAAAATTTAAATTAAAAGATCAGGAACAGTGTCTTCAGTTCTCTAACTGGAACACAGGCTTGTAAACAACCCAACCAAATAATGTTCCGAAGGCAGGTACTAGTTGTTCTTTACTCTGGTTTCATTCTACTGCCTGCCAACCCTCTCCAAACAAACAAAAATAACAAACAAAAACAACAAACAAGATCAAAAACAACCCCCCAAACAACTTTTCCTTTTATTATGCAGGTAATACACATTCATTGTAGAAAACAGAAAATATGGATCAATAAAAGAAAAATATAAAATAATTTAAAGACTCATCTTCCTGAGATAGCCTTTGTTAATAGAATATATTCTTCTGAAGTTTGTTATCTAGATACATAAATACATACATAGACTGTAAATTTGCGAATCATGTTTATTTTGCTTTGTAACATGATTTTTTTCTTTTACATAGTATAAAATGATCATTTTTTCACATCAATAAATATAGTTCAGCAGTATTCTTAATAGGTTTATTGCATTCATTTGAATGGCTGGACCATAATTTATTGAGCTAATTTTACTTTTTGGACACATAAGGTCTTTGTTTCGGTTTTCTTCATTACAGTGAGGGAGGAAATTACAATGAAGAAATGAACAATTCTTAGATAAATATTCTTCTGACCACTAGGTCTTAAAATAAATCCTAAAATTTTAATTGGTTTTAAATCCTGCTATAAAAAAAATGTAATCCTGGCTCAGCGCCTGTGGCTCAAGCGGCTAAGGCGCCAGCCACATACACCTAAGGTGGCGGGTTCGAATCCCCAGCCCAGACCCACCAAACAACGATGGCTGCAACCAAAAAAATGGCCGGGCCTTGTGGCGGGTGCCTATAGTCCCAGCTACTTGGGAGGCTGGGGCAGGAGGCTCGCTTGAGCCCAGGAGTTGGAGGTTGCTGTGAGCGTGATGCCATGGCACTCTACCCAGGGGGATAGCTTGAGGCTCCATCTCAAAAAAAAAAAATGTAATCCCAGCACTTAAGCTAAGAAAAAGTTCTCCAACATAATAAGGCCCAAATATAATTTTAAAAGCAATTTATAATCTAGTCAAATTACGATTTGCTAGTGAACTTATAGTCTGAAAACTTTGCTTTCAAAAATAGCTAATTCTCCTGGAAGGCTAAGGCATCAACATTTCTGTACCCTGATACATGTGTATCACATTCCCGTTTCAGTTATGCGCAATCAAGGCAGTCTGAGGCTGATACTCAACAGCAAACTGTGGGCTCAAATGAAGATTCAAAGGGCAAACCATAAAAATTTACGAATAACAGCTACTGATTTAGGAGACCATACCATCAAAGTATTTTTAATTCAGGTAAGTGAAAGGTTTCAGTGACAGAGGACAATCCTACTATATTACTAGGTCTCTGCAATTACTAATTTGTTTTTTGAATTTTGTTTAAATCTGTACCATTGGCAAAAAAAATCAGCTGTTCATTAGGGTTGTTTAAAGCCTCTGATTTGACATCACCTGATAGCCATTCCAAGACATTTGTATGTTCTGTGCATTCACATCTCTACCCTTTTCTTTCCTGTTGAACCTATGGCAACATTATCACTAAGTTACCAAAGTGGCTATTGTCAGAAATGGTTCCCAGAAGGAGGTCAGCAGAGTCTGAAGCCTGATACTTATCCTGCAAACTGAGACCGAGAAGGCTTCAGGATTACAGGAGAGGAACCAGTCAGAAATGGAAAAACCCAGGGCTGGCAAGTTAAAACAGCCAGTCCAACAGCAAATTCCGATTCTAGACATGAGTAAATCTCCAAGGTAACAAGATGGGAGCACAGCTTTAGTTGTTCTAGGCAACAGGAATGCTCAACTTCAAATACATGATCCAGACTCAGGAGAGCTAGCTGGCAAATATAAAGCCAACAAAACAAAACAAAATAAAACACACATGAAAAACAACCCCTCTCCCCGCAAGTTTCCCCACAGGCTAAGACCCTGAACACTGCAGAAGGCTGAATACCCCCGTGATTCAGGCAGAGGTGACAGGGCAATTAATTTGGCTTCCTTATGGTAATAGAAAAAAAAATGGGTTAAGTGCCCAGTGATGAATAACCAGAGGTTTTGTTAATTAGCAGCAAGTGCACTGTCAGGTATAAGTGGTACCGAGTACTAAAATGTTAATGTTAGGGTAAGATAATGTGCAAACTCTGTTTACCATGTTTAGGGACATGATGCCATCAGGCCAGATCCTCCCTGATTTTAGGTGGATAAAGCAGCCAGCCAGAAACTGAAATTGTTAACCATGATTTAGATTCTGGTGCTTAATACTTGACCCATGCTGACTTTTTAAATAGTAGGAGACTTAGAAATAAGCAAACCAAATGCAATAAAAATCACTGAAAACTCCATCCTCAGAGATGGTCACTGTTAACATTTTGATCTTAAATTTTAGTACCTCGTGTTTCTGTGTGTATGTATATATAAATGTATGACCTTTACGCGAGTTACCTAGCCTTCCTTAAACTGATTTTACTCATCTACAAAATAATGGCAACAATAACACCCTTTAAAAGGCTGCTGAGATTAAAAAGCTATTATGATTGTGAAATATTACATACATGTAATTTAACTTATCAATGCAAATGAATATTATGACATTAATAGTCGCTTATTCTTCAGAGTGTATTTTAGTAGGTAAAAGAATTCTATTACGGACTGTAATTTATTCCATTAATCCTACTGAGCTGAATAACAAAAATCTGGGATTTGAATCCCAGCCAAGATGCTGACTCGCAACTCAGAGAAGTCATTTTACCTTTGTGAGCCATAATCTCCTCTTTTATAAAAGGAAGAGGGGAACGAGTATATATTGGATACTTGTGCTAACTACGTTTGCTAATATAAATGAAATTAATAGTCAACCCACAGTTTTAAGGATTGAACTGAAAAACAGTGTTCTAAGAGTAAATGTTGTATCAATGTCATTGTAACCAGCATTTTTGTATTAACGGCAACCATAAAAATAGCATGGAAAAGTATTGGAAAGTAAGAATTTCTGATGTGTTTATGACACGATTTCGTGGACTGCTCTTCTCCACGATGCTATGTGGTTCAGAAAAATGTCTAAACAAAGTGATGGAAAGTAAATGGAAGCCTTTTCTTCTTCCCAACCCTATGATTTTTCATAATGTAAAATAATGGAGGAAGGGATGTTCTTAACAAACTTAAAGTCAAATAGAAATTTTAAATCACAGAATTTCATTTTTTGAATTTAAAATGTACAAATGGGTCCTCATGAAATCATACACTTTAGGATGCTATTTGGCTCAATATTAGTTGGTTTTTTACCCTCTAACTTTTAGGGTTGTTCACACTTACTTACATTCTAGATTTATGCCTTTTACTTCCTTCCTTAGAGATAGTGAAAGATTAAAACTCTGTAAATGTGGCTAACATTACTAAGTTATTCATTCTTAATTTTCCTCATGTAGGCCAGTGCCAAAGATGCAGGGTGTCTGTACGCAGCAATACATCATCGTCTTGTTGCACTTCAAAGTTTCGATAAGCGAAAAGATGTCAGTCAAGCTGAGAGCCAGTCAGAAACAGTCCAACCATTAAACTGTGATAGCTGTGATGAGGATGAAGATGATTTCACCCAAGTCACTAAAAATGAATCAGGTAAATAGCTTTTGTTTTGTTAGATCAGAGTTTTAAAAAAAGAAATCTTGGCTGGGTGCAGTGGACCACACCTGTAATCTTAGCACTCCCATTGCTTGAGCTTAGAGGTTTGAGACCAGCCTGAGCAAGAGAGAGATTCGTCTCTACTAAAAATAGAAAAACTAGCCTGGTGTTGTGGCAGTCGCCTATAGCCCCAACTACTTGAGAGGCTGAGGCAAGAGGATTGCTTGAGCCCAATTGGAGGTTGCTGTAAGCTAGGCCATCATGGCACTGTACCCAAGGTGACCCCCCCCCAAAAAAAACTCAACACAATTTTAATATAAAACAGGTTTTTAAAAAGTAGAATTGATCTGTTCAAAGTGGGTAGTGGTTAGAGCCCTGGCTTTTTGGATCTGAGGAATGGGGTTTGAATATCACTGTTCCTGTCACTGGTCTTCATTAGGATTCATTCAGTGTTTGTACCAATAAATGGATTTAACACTAATTCATCATTCCTTTTGGAGAAAATCAATGTCAAAAATAGTAAACCCAACTTTGTTATATAGATGTGGCTATCCTAATAAAGTCATCCAAGTATTTTCAGTGATTGTTTCACTTGGTGCTAAATTTTGCATTACAGTTTCAAAGATAGCATAGTAACAAACATCTTTTCATCATTTTGAAATCTTAAACCTGCTTTAGTCATACTTGATTTAAGAATCTATCATGTGTATCACTTTTTAGTTGTATAATCAGAAGGAAAAATGTACAAAACATGCAGATCAATCTCCTAACCTGCATGACTAAGCCAGAAAACTAAGTGAATATAACTGAATAAGATTTTTCATACTACTTTAAACAAGTCTACTAAAAATGGTCCATGACTCTTTGAAATACATAAAATGAATAAATAAAATTATATTTTATATTATTATGATATTTATATTGTAAACAATAGGTCTATTAGAAAATTCATTGGCATTCATTCAAAACATCATTTTGAAATAAGGATTAAACAGCAAATTCACCAACTAATGACATATATTTGTGAAATCTATATTCTATTTTATTCCATTTTAGGAGGGGAGGGATATACAACTATCTTAATGCAAAACAATGGCAATAAAGCAAAGTGAATGCCAATCATCTGAACCCCCTTTTCCTTGCCATCTCCCCATTTTCACTTAGTATCTTCTTCAGGATCTATTGCAAACAAAGGCTAAAATGTTATGGAAGCAATAAAAAGTCTACTTTTTGGGACTTTGTTGTCCATAAATTTAAAAAGGCTTAATTATCTAAAAAGAGGTTATGTTAAAATTATTAGCTGTATTTCCAAATGTTACTTGTAAAAATGTAGATTCTGTGTCTTTCATTTCCTTAACAATAAGCATATTCATGGGTCTGCATGTTTGACTACATTTAATAGTAAATCTAGTTAAATATAATATTGTATATAAAATATTTTTAATTTATATCACAGATCCTTCTAGGTGGACCTACAGACAGTCGGTTGCCTGTTCATGAGCATGACCTACTATAAATGTGACATCTACAAAAGGATTGGTCACCCTACTGAAGAACACTAAACCCTTCTAACTAATTGAGAAGATCTGTTCATTCCCTGGAAAGTTTTTATAGAAAGTTTAGGAACTATAACTTGTTGCAATTAAAATTTTTCTTATGTTTTACATTTTGATTATAATGGAGAACAGTAACAGAATTTAACAAATAAATGGACTTCAGAAGTTCAAAATTTATCATTTTTAAAGAAGTTAATTTTGAATAGAATTCGATAGCTAATTTGACTATTCATCACATTGATGGATATAATACTTAAAATCATAGATTGCTAGATTTGATAAACATCTAACAAAAATGTTTACTTTTTTAGTCACACATTGGCCATAAAACAAATATTTTACTAAATTTTCAGAATAATTTCTTTAAAAAACACTATAATTGCATAATAACATTTCATTAAAAATGTTTATCCTCCAGGAAATGTATATTTTCATTTAACCTTTGGATTTCTTGGTATATAAGCTTATCTATTCACAATATGAATTCCTTTAGAAAGAGTATGTATTCTTGGACTTGTATTTATTTTATCGGGTATGTGCTTGACTTATGGTCAGTATCCAATAGTTGCTGAATAAAGGAACAAAATGTAATATATTACCTTTGTATCAAAATGCCAAATATGTTAACTTCCTGTTCTTTGCTTTATGTAATTAAATTGTCATTGACATTCTAGTGTGGCCTTTCTTAAACACATGTACCATATATAGCCAAATGAGTCTTTTTCTTAAATGCCGTTATAGTAGAATTTAGTAATGTCCACAACTGTGCAACCTAGCTTTGATGCTATTCTTTGACATTTGTTTCAGAGATACTTCATGAAAGTATACTTTCTTTTATACAAGAAAACAGCCATATTTCATTTTTCAATCCACTTTGATGACCCCATGGTTTCAAAATGAATCTTGTGACCCTTAAACAATTCCCCCAGTGGGAGATAAAAATGCACAATTAGAAAATGAAATGTTCTGAACCAAGACAGCACATTTGGAATAGGTATTACTTCACAAAGTGCTACTCTGAAGAACAATATTTATTTGGAAATATATATGTGAATATATTTTTAAAATTTGTATTGTATTGTACCACAGTACCTTTTATATAATAGATATCTAACTTCTATATATGGCATTTATTAAGTCAAACCTCATCTAATCCTTAAAGTTTAGCTTTACTACATGAAAGTCGACTTAAATTTTTAGATTATGATTTAGTTTATTGTTCAGTGTTGCTTTTTCCTTATACTAAGTAACTATTGACAGTATGACCTGGCTAGTAAGAGAGGTCCATTTATTCTTCCAGTGCCTATAGAAAATACGGTACGTAACCTCCTTTACTTTTAGCTTAAGCAGTCACTCAGAAAATATTGAGGAAAAAAAGTTAATGTGAGTGAGGAAAAGAGAAAAGGTAGAGAGAAGAATAAAATGAGCTTTAGCATGAAGGAAAACAGAGATTCTTTTCTTACTTTTTTGGGTCTAGAAGAGTGACTCCGACACAGAACATGCTCAGTGGAAAATTTTCAGTAGAAGTGTAATATAAACAAGGAGACATTTGGAGAAGATATTAAAGCATTGGTTCTCTTTTATTGTAAGATCTTAGTTGATGTAGAAACATTGTGATTGCATGATAATTTTTTTCAGGGGACTTAATATTTTATTCTTTATTACCTTAAAGCACCTATGAAAACAGAGATTTTTATCTTCCTCTCCTGTTCATTCTTGTCCCCACTCTAGGGTGAAGATGAAGTAATGTATGTCAGTGCCCCAAACATTTTAATATGTAGTATAAGTGGACCTCATTCTTTCTATGATTTTCTTTGGATTTCTCTTCATATGTCAATGCATAAAGTACCTTAATTTATGATTTATATGGAAATGCCAGTGCAACAGAGCCAGAAATAGAGTTAGAAAATCAGGAAGGAAAGAGAAAGAGTAAAAATTTCTGGATTGTGAAAAGGATATGAAGAACAGAAACGGGACATTTAGCTCATGGCACTTTCTCTTTAATTTTTATGCAAATATTTAATGCTATTTTGGAGGGATGGCAGAAATAGAAACATTTTATAGTTTTTCCTTATCCTATATCTTCATCTAGTCTTTTCCTTTTTGGCTTTCTGTCTTTTGCCCACATTTAATATGAAGAGATCAATTGTACAACAAAATTCATTCTCATAAGTCATTTAGGTAGATGATTTCAAAGTGTGTATTTTGGATTTCTATAGAAGCTGTTTTTATTAAAATTTACTTAACTATCTAATATTTTATCTAATTATGTATCTTTTATTAAAATAAACTAAACATTCTCTTTCAATAGGATTTTACCCAACTGATTACCTTAATTGTGGAATATTAAAATGTTCTCTTAAAAAAATATTTTATATCCATTACTGCCAAAAAAGGATCCTCAGTCCCCAGTGGAATACATCTTATACAGATCTTATAGTGTACATGAATGTCATAAAAAGAGGGATATACCTATATATTTTCTTTCACAGAGACAGAATGTACACAAAAGGGAAGTGGAAATAGTTCTGCAGACTGGAAAGGATACATCTTAAGACCTCTGTAATATATGCCTGTAATCCCAGGATCCCCTGAGCTCATGAGTTTGAGACCAGCCTGAGCTAGAGTGAGACCCTGTCTCTTAAAAATGTACACGAAAGTGGGGTGGAGAGAGTTCTGCAGATTGGAAAGAAAATGTACACCAAAGTGGGGTGGAGAGAGTTCTGCGGATTGGAAAGGATACATCTTAAGACCTCTGTAATATATACCTGTAATCCCAGGATCCCCTGAGCTCATGAGTTTGAGACCAGCCTGAGCTAGAGTGAGACCCTGTCTCTAAAAATAGCTGGGCCACAGGGCACTGTGGCAGGTGCCTGTAGTCCCAGCTACTTGGGGGGCTGAGGCAAGAGAATCACTTGAGCCCAAGAGTTAGAGGTTGCTGTGAGCTGTGATGCCAGGACACTTTACTGGGGGTGACAAAGTGAGACTCTGTCTAAAAAACAAACAAACAAAAAACCTCTATAAATTTTCAAATTCTGACTATCACCGTGATGTATAATTTTCCTCATAAAATGTTGACAACAGTAAAGCTTGTTTGAGGCTATGATGTGGTTGGCTAGCTAGGCTCAGTCTCTAGAAAAGCACACCAGTCCCACCAAAGATGGGTTTTGAAATTCTGTAACCCTACAGTTCTTTAAAGTTATTTGAAGATAGCTGAAACTGATATTATATCCATGAATACCAGAAGTTTTATCTGTTTTTTTTTGGCAGTATTCATCTAATAATGATAGTACTGGTTAATTTTTAAGACATCAGACTTAGAGTTGAAAAACTTAAATACATAAACATATTTCAAATTTCTTTTGAAAAAACATATTTGTATTTGCCTTGGAGCAACTACTAAAATGAATGGCATCTGTTTAGTTTAATAAAAACTTGATGAAATGGATAGATGTTTTCTAACAATTAATATTACCAAAATTTCTTAAGTTCTACCAGTCTAGTGGATATAAAATATTCTTTCACTATGACTGTAATTTGTATTTTCTGATTTTTAATAAGGTTATCTTTTTAGGTATTTATTCACTGCTTGTGTTTCTTCTAAAAAAATCTTGTTCATGATTTCTGGAAAACTAACTGGGTCATTTTCTCCTTTTTATTACAACTTGCATATGCAGGATAAAAACCATGTTTCTAAGATAAACATTTTCCATGTTCTTTTCCCCTTTACCTCTCTAGCCTCACCTGTGAGAATTTGTCTGACTTCTTTTAAATTCTGTAGGAATTCAGAAATGCTATTTTATTGCCTCTATGCATTTCCTCATGCCGTTTCTTAAGAATTCCTTTCTCACTCTTACTGATCTTGATTAGTATTTTATTCGTTCTCTAAGGCTTAGTCTTGGGATTTCCAGAAAGCCTTTCCTAATTCTTCTTAGGCTGAATTAAGACCTACTCCTCCATATTCACATAGACTTTAGGCTCCTCAAGGACAGGGAATCTTTTTATTTATCATTTAACTTCCAGCATCTAGCAGGATGCCTGGATCACAGCATGCACTCAAATATAATTTGGTCTCAGTTGATGTGTGTTGTATGTGAAGACTCAAGAGATATTATCCAACAGGAAGCTACAGAAAGACTGGAACCTCAGGAGGAAGATCTGGGCTAAAGATATTGGTAGTAGCTGATGTCATGAAAGGGGAAAGGGGCTAATATTTGCCAAGTGTCTACTTTGTAAATGGGCACAGGGCTAGGCATCTGTGCATATATTTACAATGTTATAAGGTTAACTATTGTATTTAATAAATGAAGAAGTAGGCTCAGAAAGGTTAACCAATGAGTACAAGATTCACAAAAGTATAAGAAAGCTGGGATTTGAACCAAAGCCTTTCTAACTTTAAGGCCCAGGCTCATTACACAACTGCAAATGAAAATACCCAGGAGATAGAGAGAGAGAATAGAAGATACAAGGATGAAAGACAGATCCTAAAGACAGACTTAAGAGACAAGAGAGGTCAAGGAACACCATTAAGGACTGGTAAGTTAGGAGATAAGAGTAAAGGATTTCACAAAGAAATGATAACCATTTCAAATGCTTCAGAAAGAAGAAAGATCAAGTAATTCAAGGACTGGAAAAGGTTTTTTGAGTTTCAATCATATCATTTGGTAATCTTGGAAATAGCAGCAATTGGTAAAGTGGTGGGGGAAAAGCTAGATTGCAACATATTGAGAATGATAGAGATGTGGCCATGATGAACAAACTAGTCTATCAAGAATCTTAGCTGAGGGGAGCACTCTACCCAGGGCAACTTATTTTAACTGTAAAGGCAAGACAGACAATATGTAAAAAAAAAAAAAAAAACCAACAAATAGGGCTTAGAAGGTTCTTTGATTTTTAAAAAATTCTAAAGATGTCAGAGATGTGTGTATGTTTAAATACAGAAGAGTAAAATCCAGTATGGAGGGGGAACTTGAGATATATGAGGGGATAACTTGATAAAGCAAAATTTGAGATGGAAGGAGATAAGATGCAAAGTAATAATGGACAAAAGGATATCCCAACTGATATACTGACGTATGCATTTGTAGCTGAAAATGTGCAAAACCCCAAAACTTGAGTTATTGGTGAAGTGAGAAGAAAAGTGGTCTGACAATTTACATATGCACAACAAAACTCAGATTTTGATCCCTCACAGCTTCTCCCTACTCATTTTTCCCCATTAAATTAAGCAAGTAACAGTCTCTCATTCACTTAAGCTTCAAATTTCAGTATCATCTGTGACTTTTCCCTTTTCTTTCTTCCTAATATCTAATGGTGACTTATGAAGTTTAGAATAGCAAGACTACAAAGGAGTCTGAGGATGTCCAGGTCCTAGATAAGTACTCAACCTCCCAAAAAGTTCAGGTTACTTAAGGTTGTTATGTTACTATTAGCAGCTGCTGAGAGGCAAAGTTCTTACTCAGAAGGGGTCGGTTACAGAATGTTTAGAAGTAAGCTAAATGCCTATCAGACTCATATGTGTATATCCCCCAGTCTAATGCACTACTTGACACACAGTAGGCCTTCAATAAATAGAATAAACCTATGAATGAATGCCCATGCTGTTGGCTAGCTGAGAAGAGTCACAGATTCACTGAATTAATTTGGGCTTGGAAAAGGACACTAGTTGGAATCACTTTAGTTCAGCCCTGCATTTTGCAGATGAGAAATCTGAGGCCCAGAAAGATGATGCAACCTGCCCAAAGTCCAGAAGCTTTCTGGTGCTGCCAGGACTACAAAGGAGCCAGGAGTGTGCCAAAGCAAGAAACCTCTGGAAAAGGAGGAATTATAAACCAGGGTGTGCACTGCCATTTGATTCTCCCCTTATAATAGTTGTTTCTCCTACTCCCATTACTACTACTCTAGCCCGCGTCCTTATCCCGTTTCCCTTCCTACTCTTGTTTCCCAATCTACTCAGCATTCCAAAGCCAGATCAATAGTTGCCAAACATTGCTTCAACCCACTCCTTTCCGGTTAAAAGCCTTCAAAGAACTACTGCCTATAAGGATAAAGTCCAATTTACCAACATTCTTAGCCCTTTCAATCTTGTCCTATGCAGTTTTTCAACCTTTATCTTCCAATCTAGAAATGCCAAACTCCTCTGCCCATTATCCTCAGAGCTCCCCAATGGCTGTGCCTTTCTCCCTCCAGCCTGATGGCTCTTTGGTGGTCAGCACCATGCTTAGAGGACCCTGTGCCCGGCTTAATGCTCTGCGTCTGTCTTGATGTTCTTAAGACTTCTGAACCAGGGGCTTGGCATCTTCACTTAGCACTTGGCCCCACAAAATTATGCGGTCGGTTTAATCCAGCGATGGACACACTACCTAGCCAACAGACATTGGTTAAATGGACGAATAACGGGCATGTAGTCTAGTTTTAGAGATGGTAACGAAAAGAATCAGAACCCGAGCGAAAAAGTCCCTGACACCTGCCTTCCCGCCAGTCCCTCAAACCCCGCCACTGCCCCTGCGCCGCCTCAGACAGGTTCCAGCAGGGTTCCTCAGTGCAGCTCCAACGCCAAATAGGATTTCAGCCCTTTCCCCGGGCACAGCCAATCCTCGCAGCCCCTCCGGCTCCGAAACTGCAGCGGGCTCCAATTGGCTGACACGGTTAGCCTGGGGGCGGGCGAAGGGCAACCGCAGGGAAGGGGCTGGAGCAGGAGGTCGGCTCTGGGGCGGTGAAGCGGCCATTGCGCAGGTGTAAATGAAACAAATAAACAAACAAACAAACCCCACCAGCCCTAGGCCTCCATTTCTGCCCCGCCCACTTTTGCCTGGCGTAGAGTCCCCAGCCTTCCAATCGCTATGCTTTCCCCGCCCTCATGAACGTCTGGGAACGTCCCCCTAGCGGCGCGGGCCACGCACGTCTCCGCACTTAACCTCTGCTCGCCGGGCGCGAAGTTAGAGACCCGGCAGGGGCGGGCGGCGCGCACTCTGGGCGGCCGGGAGAGGAGGCGGGAGCCCGAGCCTGCAGCCGCGGCCCGGCAGACGATGACTTGCTACCGAGGCTTTCTGCTGGGCAGCTGTCGTCGCGTGGCGGGCGGCGGGGCTGCGGCGCTGAGGGGGCCGGGCGCTGGAGGCCCTGCCGCGCGGCCACGGCTCAGCGGTGACTGCGGCGGCCAGCGGCACCTGGGGCAGGGGCAGCCGCGCGAGCTGGCGGGCTGTGGCAGCCGCCCCGACGGCGGCTTCCGCCCCTCCCGGGTGGTGGTGGTAGCCAAAACCACCCGCTACGAGTTCGAGCAGCAGCGGTACCGCTACGCAGAGCTCTCGGAGGAGGACCTGAAGCAGCTGGTGGGTCCCCGAGGCCCCCCACCGTTGTGTCTTGGCTCGGCCAGAGCTTTAGGGGCGGTTGCACCCCCCCAGCGAGACCTCTCGGGATGACTTTCCTTCCCAGGGCACCCCAGATGTCCCACCTGTCTCTCTAGCTGCCCCCTACTTCCTCTGGGTTTCCCCCGCCTTGCTTCTGTTTGTGTGTGTTTGTGTGTGTTTGTGTGTGGGAGAGGGAGAGGGTCAGTATTAGTTGAGACCTCCGAGACAGGGGCGCCCCGTTGCTGGGGGAGGAAGGGTTTCTTAGTGGAGTGGCACCATAGTGTGAGAGGGTCTTGGGGATTCAGTTGTGCCTTGTTCCCTGGTCATCCCCACCCCCTTGTTTTGACATACCCCAAGAAAGTGGGCCAATAGCCGGAGAGGGATCTCCGGGGCGCTTCTGAGGGTTAAAAGAAAGAGGGCGAAGATAACCGCGGACACACCCCCTTTTACTCTGCGGGGCCCCAAGGCCTGGGACAGTCCGGAAAGCCCTTCAGGACGAGCCTTTTTCAGCTGGAACGTGGTCGTCAGACAAGGTTCTAGCAGTTTGTTTTTCAAAGCACACGTGTCTGAGAAAGGCAAGGGAGAAAATTTGACTTAAATGTATGTTATTAAGTAGAAATAACAGGCATAAATAACGGCTTTACGTATGAAATAAAAAGCTTACATTTCTAATATAGCATTACCGCCATAATAGACTATATTTGGTATATTTATTAATATCTTTGCTAATTATATAAATCCAAGAAGAAAAACTGAGTTTGATCTTCTCTGCCCCTTTTTTAAAATTTCTGATCCCATTTCTCCACCCACCAACTTCAGGAAAAAGATATTCGCTAATGGTAACATGAGAACTATCTATAGAAAAATCTGTATTGTAAATATCTAATTGTTGGCACTGTAGACCAGAAGGCTTTAGCATTACTTGCATAAACGTAAACTGTAATCTAGTTTAATTCTGTGCAAGAGTAGACAGTCTGTTCTAAACATCTGATATCCTGTGTAATCTTCAGGGAAGTTATTGCGTAGAGCCATCACGATGAAGTTGTAAATCATCTTTGCTTAAGTACGGAATCTGTTGTCAACATTAAACATCTTACTGCTTTGATGGTTTAATTGCAAAAAACATGACATTCACCGGATGGGAGTCTAGATGCAGATTTGTTGTCTCTGTTTTTCCTAAGTGTTTGAAGGTAGCAGCTTTTAGAAACCACTGTGCCATTTCATAATCATCAGTTTGAACAGAACATTAGGATAGTTGAGTTTATGTTAGAGAGAAACTGGGGATGAGGCAAGGAATAGTAATGTCAGAAAAAGTACATTGTTTCTATTTTGGGGAGGGAATAGTAATGTCGGAAAAAGTACATTGTTTCTATTTGGGGGAAGGATGTATCCTTTAGGTTGTACTTAAAATTTTGCAAGGTCTAGCTTTTAGAATTTGTCAAATGCCGTATGTGCACAAATGCGTTCTTCATACAATTTTATTGATATTGAAGCCTCCCACCGCAATTTAAAATTGTACACTCAGTTGGCATGTTCATAGTGTGAGATTGGGGGCTGAGAAGCTTGGAATTCTAAGCTCTGATTCTGTGTGGTTAACATTATATGTTTTTAACTCCTTGGGCCTCATGGGTGAAAATGATACTTTTTGCATAGTATTGTCAGTTTTCAAAGTGCATTCACATGGTTAAGTATATGAAATGCTAGGGTTGTATCAGATAGCCTCCAAGGTCCTTTCTAGTGCCAGGATCTTGAAACTCACAGACTTTCTCAAGGCCTCAAGAAAATGAGTGGCATCTCGGTTAGAATTAACTCTTGGACCCGTGAACTAGGGCCCTAATAAAAAAACTTTTAAAATGTAGGCAAAACGAGTAAGTCTTTAAAAATCAAACTACCTAGTGTACTCACTCTGAATGAAGAAATCTCTAATAGGCAAATATTTGTCTATTGCTAGGTAGTGCTGTTGGGGATAAGAGAGCTTTGAAGTAAAACTCCTGAACTTAGAGTACAGTTTTGTAATGCCAGGTAGTGGGATAGTTTTTGTTGATGTCATTACAGTTTTATTGGATTGATTTCTTACTGATTTGTACTTGTATTATGATTTATATTATAGGATTGTTAAGATGATTAATAATTGTTTGCTATATTGCTGGGGTAAAATATACTATGGTGTATAAATTGTGTGAATTGGACATGAAAGAAAGTGGTCACGTGCTCCTGTGAACCTTCACCATGGTTGCTCTGTCTGTAGTGTCTTGGTAACTCAGTCTTGTATCAAAGCATTTATTTTGGTGGTGGTTGGTGTTTTTGATGCAAAATATGTCCCTATTACTTATTAAAATGCATATAGAAAATGAAGGATGGAAAGCCAGTATAATCTTATACCCTGAAGTCTCATTGTTTTCTAACTTTGTAGAAATGTAAATAATTGGAGGAAACAGTTTTAGTTGATTAAGCGTGTACAAAATAGGTTTACATTTTTCAAGCTAGGTTAAAGTTTTTACTTTTAGTTACTCTCTTATATTGGTTACGTTGCTTTGTTTTTAAATCTTATCTTTCCCTCTACTGATTGACCAATAACTTGTCTTATGAATATGGGATTTGTCGTCAAACATTTTACTTCTACTGTCTGATGACCTTGCAAAGGCTAATACAACTATTATTACAGTTTACTTGCACGGTAAGAGATGTAGCAGTTAGCAGATGTGGAACTTTTGTTAATCAGGGTCCCTGAGACTTACAAATTAGAATTTTAGATGAAATAAAACTGATTTGGAAAGGATTTGGACACCAGGAACATACCTTGTTAGTTTTACAAAAAGGTTTTATTTGAAATTTTTAAAATATATACCAAATTTGAATCCTTAATTTCTGTCTTCCTCTCATCCAAAATCTTACAACCTCAGAGGCAGACCTTTTTAATGGTTCCCATTTTTTAGTCTTTTTAAAAAATTCAGAATGAGAGAGAATAGTTTGATTAGAATAGAGAATAGTCTGCTCTATTATTGGATTGCCTTTATTAGGAGGTATAGTGCTTAGGAGTTTGTCCTTTATTTCCTGAAAAAGAAGGTATGGCTTAGGCTGTAGCTCCTGGGCAGATAATTTTGGCATATGGTGTGCAATATGATTTATCAAATATAAGAACATAATCCGGAATACTGCCAGAGCCTAACTGAACCTTGCTCTTTAAAAATCTTCCAGACACAGGCATCAGAGTGGTTTATCTAAAGTGGACATCTGGCCATTTCATTCCTCTGCTTAGAACTCCTCAGAAGCTCCCCATAAGCTTTTGTTACCTCTCACTTCTTAAAATGCAGATGCTTGAACCTTAGCGCCCAAGATTCTGATTCAGTTTGTGGAGAATACACAGACTTTGCTTTTCTGAACATACTTTTAACATTTCTGACTCTGGCTGACTTCCAGAGATCTGCAATTTTTACCCAGTCCCCAGATCACACTTGGAGAAACTCTCATAATGGACTAAGGTTCATGATCCTTAGTATGCTGAATAAGTCCCTTTATGAACTGGGGCTCCTTTGCACCTCTTGAGCTTCATTTCTGATCATTTCTTGTCTTGAACTTCTTATTCTGGGAATTTCAAGTCGCTTTTATTATAATTAAATGTTGTGCTGATTTAATTTGATTATGGATTAGTAGCACATTAAAATTGTTCAAAATATCAGAGACAAAGAATTATACAATGAAAAATCTTTCTCTTATTAATGTCACCTATCATTCTGTTTCTAATCCCTGGAAGTAACTAATGTTTTTAGTTTCTTGTGTTTCCTTCCAGAAGTAAGCAATACATACCAATCAACACAGTGAAATATTCTTTTTTTTTTGTCTCATCCCTTTTAATTTAATTTAACATATTGTGTAAGCTATTCTGCATCTTTTTAAAAAACTTTTAGGTGTTTTTTTATCTTAATATTTTTATTTCAAAATATGTCACATGTACAGGAAAAGTTGGAGAATAGGATAATAAATATATGTGGACCTACTATATTTGCCATTTTTTTTTTGCTTCACATCTTCTTAAACAAAACAATAAAAATACAAAGTTCCTTATGTATTCCTCCTCATCTCATTCCCTTTGTTCCTCCTCAGACATTAACCACTATCATTAAATACATATCATCTCTATGAATATTTTTATACTTTTGTAATATATGTAGTTATCTACAAACAACAGATTTTTTTTTATTTCTAAGCATATGACATCATACTCTACATACTCTGGGTCTTTTTTTAACTTAACATTATTTGTGGAGATTGCCAAAAAGCATTTTCATATTTTTCTTTGATAGTATATGCATTATTCCATTGTGTGCCTTAATTTATTTGATGCCTTCTGCTATTAAATATTTCTGAAATGAATACTATTTGCATTCGTATGTGTGTAAATAAAGCCCTAAGATAAATACTTAAAAGTGTAATCACTGAGTCAAAAAGGCATGTGCATATTGAAATTTTAACACGTTTTGCTAAATTGCCTCCCTTAGCGGCTGTACAAATTTTAACTTTCACCAGCTGAGTATGAGGGTACTTGTTTTCCTCAAATTTGGGGGAAAATGGCTGGGTGCCAGTAGCTCAGTGGCTAGGGCACCAGCCACACACACCAGAGCTGGCAGGTTCAAATCCATCCCCTGCCTGCTGAACTACAGTGACAACTACAACCAAAAAATAGCTGGGCGTTGTGGTGTGCACCTGTAGTCCCAGCTACTTGGAAGGCTGAAGCAAGAGAATTGCTTAAGCCCAAGAGTTTGAGGTGGCTGTGAGCTGTGATGTCATGGTACTCTACCCAGGGCAACAGCTTGAGATTCTGTCTAAAAAGAAAGAAAAAAAAAAAGAAAAGAAAATGGGGAGAAAAAATAGTATTCTAGGATGGTTAAACTGACCTCTCTCACCGTCTTTACTTTCACAGCCCCTTATGCTTTGAATGTTCTCCATCCTGTTTGAGCCATCTCCATTTCTCTTTTTGAAGTCAAGTACTGTCTTAGGATACCATCCTTGGTAACTTTGCTATGGCTCTGCCTCTCTTTGACTACCAAGTTTGGGTTAGGTATTCTTCTCTGTGTCTTCATAATACTTAATCTGAGATTATTTTCTTCTCTAGACTGTGAACTCATTGAGGCCAAGAACCATATCTTGTTCAGTCAATATCCTCTCCACCTTCCACCCACACTTCTCCACTGAAAAATGTGGTGAAATGTTTCTACTTTTTTAAAGATCATTATTCTTTTCTCCCTGAGATTGGGGACCAACTTTCATCTAGTCCAGGGCCTTACTACCGGTTGCCAATCTTCCAGATGTTAGTTGCTAAAAGCTTAAGACAGAGGTTACCAACATGGGTTCTTTGAAAGGAGGTTGAGTTAAATAGTATGTTCGAAAACTTGAACCTAAACAAAAGATGACTTTTATTTGACCACGGGACTTTGGGGGGTGTGTGTGCAAAAATGTGGAACACACTTGGAAAATAGAGGCTTTAGCTATACTCCCTTTGACAGATACTTTCACTAGCAGGGTAGGAGAGTACTTGTTTTTCTATTTGAAAACTTGAACCTAAACAAAAGATGATTTTGTTGTACAGATATTTGCAGTTAAATAAAGGACTTTTAAAGATGTAAAATAATTGAATATTACAGAGGTTGAAATGCCACCATTAGAGAATCATCGATCACTATGTTTGAAAGCCCTGATTTTCCACCTCATTGTATATCGCCATTACCCGGGGGAGGTTTTAAAAACTACAGATATGTGGGCTGGCATTCTTCCTTTCTTTCTTTGGGATGCCACTGCCATTCTCTTGCTCCTTTTCTCTCTCTCCCTGCTCCCATCTCCCCTTCTCTCTGTTCTCTTCTCTCTTTCTCATCTCTTTCCCCCACGATCTTCCCTTTCTCTAATATAAAATAAACTTATGTTTTTATATTCAAAAAAACCTACAAGTAAGTAAGCAACCATGAGAATACAGGTTTTTCACTATCATCAAATTCCGTATTTTTAATTATACAAATTTAGGTCTTAGTAAATAAAAATATTTATTGATGTACATCAATATCTTTTCAACTAGTATAAGTTGACTTTATTTCACTATCAGTGAACTCTGTAATATATAACAGAAATGTGTAATTTCAGAATATTAGCAAGTATACCAGTTATTTCATGCTTTAGGGAAGTTTCTGTCTTTTTTTCTTCATAATAAACTACTAGAACTGGATTATATTGGAAACCAGACCAACCTTTGTAAAACATTTGCATTTAAGGAGGTTTTACCTGCTTAGCTTTCTTCTTCCTGAAAGTTGGTAGAATTAGGACATGATAAAGAACAGAATAATTCCTGACCTATGTTTAGTCATTATAATTCAGGTTTAGTGGCCCAGTGAGTATTCACAAGTGGGAGTGAAATATATGGCTGATGTAGGAACATTAGTAGAATGTGGCTGCATGAACATTAAACAGTGGATAAGTCCTGTATTAAGAGTAGAAAACCAGAGTTTTGATCCTGGAACAACAGTTTAATGGCTTTGTAAAGTTGAGGAAGTAACATAATCTCTCTTTCTCTGTATTAATCTGTTCAGTTTTGAAATATGTGTAATAGTACCTGCTTTTCCTTTTTCATATAATTTTAGGAAGATCAAAATAGATAATTTATAATTTACATAATTTAACTTAAATTCTAGTTTTTCAGCCACAGTAATAACCATCATTTAAATATCACTTATGTTTAAATTATATACCTGAAATGACACTGATTTGGTCACTCCAAAGTAGATTCCTTTACTAAGATCACTGAAATAAGTTAAAGATGTGTTGAGTTTAACTCTGCTTGTGTCGTGTTTTTTTAACTAAATCATTGAGGTAATAATTTTGCCTTTTAAGAAGCAGTCATGTGATAGAGAAGATGATTTCAAAAATTATGATCTGCTTTAAGAATACCTTGCTATAGTGATCACTACTGGAGACATTCATGAAGTTTGTTAGTTGATTTAATTTGAAGTTTTACTTTTAAATATATGTTTACCAGACCATTTGTTGAGCACCTCCTAACAACTGGGTCTTGGAGAAGCAGAGATGAATAAACAGTTTCCAAATGTATGGAAGGATGTATTACATCGTATTGAACCAATTACAAGTGGTCTGTAGGAATACAGAGAAGGGAGAGCAACAGTTTGGGAAAGGTAGAGATAAAGGGGAGAAAAGATCTTTGATTTTTTTTTCATCTTTTAAATAGTTTCTTTAGTGATCTTTTTAAAGTTTATATTTACAGTTACGGAATACTTTCAAACATGTAGAAAAGTTTCCAAAAGTAATGAGACAAAACCTGTGTATTTAACAACCTAGACTTAACAATATTAATATGTAGTATTTTGCCCTATTTGCTTCAGATTTTGAAAAAGGACATGTTATAATTACAATTAAACCCCTATCCATCCAGCTTTTTTACTTCCTACCTCCCAGAGGTAGGCCTGAAGTTATATGTTTTTACAATATGACTATTCATAAACAAGTATAACATTTTGTGTCTCTTGAGAAGTTATATCAATGATACTAATATTCTCTAGAATATGTGCCTATTCAGAACTTTGCTTGTCTTATTCACTATTGGATTAAAACCATGTTGATACATGGTGATTCATTTTAACAACTGTATAATATTCCATTGTTTGGATAATTAGGTGGTCTTCAGTTTTTCTGCTGTTTTTAAATATTCCAACTAGAAGTTCAAATAATTTTTTCCATATTGAATGGAAAATTATTGAATCTCCATGTTCTCATTAGCACATTTGCCAGTATGAAAAGGGTGAAATGATATCTTTTAATATTGGGATATTTGAATTCAGTATTGAACATGGAAGAATCTGTATGTGTGAAGGTGAAAGAACACTACTAGTAAAACTTGGGTGAAGTTCATATTGTAGCCAACAAAAAGCTCAAAACTTTTTGACTGTGACCTACAGTCACAGATAACTTATGCTGTGACCCAGTACTTAGGTTTTAAATAAAAGATAACAGGTAACCATCTCATATTGTTACAGGTGTTTTCTATTTCACAGTAATGTTGGTGGTAATCATTAAATTATGACCAACATAAAATACATTGTAAGGGCACATTGAAAATCATTTCTCAACGGTTAAGTATATTAGGGCAGAACAAGTAGGTTGAGCCTTTAAAGGTGCTAAATGTTATGCAGAGGAGTTAACTTTGAATCCTGGTGGTCTTCAGACTCTCAGTAGTTATACAGACCTTGCTCAGCCTGTCTTTCCCCACTGGAGTTGGGTGAAAAGGGTCAATTTTTCTGAGACTGTAGCATTCTGGGAATAGTATGAAAACAGGTTTTTGGTTATGGTATTTTAGGTTAGGGGATGGGAATTTTGAAAGAAATAGTTTAGAAAATCTGGGGGCAAGTTTTTGCATTAGGCCTGGTAAGAGTTGGTGTGATCCAGCACTTAAGCAGTGGCAAGGAGGATGTAAAGGGCGCAGATTGGGAAAACAGTTTATGGGTGTAATTATTGGATCTCATCATTGGCTGTGGAGTTTGAGTGTGAGGCAAGAACTAAAGGTGACACCTGAGTTTATTTGTTGGCCAAAAAATGCAGTTATTAAGTGAAATATGGGACTCGGTAGATTTGAATGGGGATTATATGTAGGTGATTATGAAAGGTTTTTAGACAGACTATGTTATGGTCCATTACGCCCTTCCAAGAAACACAGTTGACAGCGTCCTTTCTGATTCACCAGTGCAAATTTCAACTTGCTGAGAGGGTTTCATTTGTTTCTGTCTTTGGATTTTACGTTTCTTGATTTTTGTGTCTCTCAAAACTTTTGTAATGACCCATGTGTAGTCAGTTTTAGATAGTTTTGGAGAGAGGTACTTGAACTACCAATGGATGGATATAAAAGCTAGGCATTTGTAAACTGGAGCCTATAGATCAAGAGAGAGGCCTGGCTAACTGTATAGATTTCAGGGTCACTGGTGAGTACTCAGTAGGTCAAGCCCTTGCATAAGGAGATAACTCAGGGAAAAGGAGGTGAGAGCAGGTAAGAAAACCAGTGATGGAAGTTTGAGCACTCCCAACATATAAGAGAGGAAGTAAACAAGAGGAATTCAGAAATGGAAAGATAACAGTGAGGAAAATGAAGAAGACAACCTGGGAGAGAGAATAAACGGAACAGAAATGAGCTAAGGTAAATAGTAAACATATCTGAAGAAATCTTTAGGCTTCATTGCATGAGGCCTGGCCATGACTTTCTGGGTGTTAATTATGTGTCACCCTTTTAAGGCAGTTTTGAGGAACAATATAGCCTTTAGTGAAGTGTGTATGCTTTTACGGTGCTTAAATTATGCCTGTGAGCTTATATATTAAATTGTCATGGTCTCAAAAATGTGGATTTCTTATGTATTAAATTTAAAAAGACATAGCTTTGACGCTTACTGAGCTTTCATGGAAAATACATAGAGTGTAAAAATAACAATATGTAACTGACTAGTAAAACAAATTTTAAAAATTTATAATTACAGTAAGTTCAGTTTGGGTCAAGTAAAAATATCTGATAATTTAGTAAAAGTGTCACATACCACTTAGGAAATGGCATAACTATCATATTTGACCTTAAAGTGTGCTAAATCTGTCAAATCACAAACTTCCTTCTTTCTTTTCCTTTTCCAAAAGCCAAGTAATGATCTTGGCTTTTGGAAATTTTGCCAGAGAAACTCTGTAGCTTATATTGAAATAGATTTTGCCTGTAAATCTTTTAGAGTTGCCAGCTTTTCCAAGCATTGTAGTGAATCCTTTTAAAATTTTTTAATAGGGAGAAGAATTAACAAGTTGCTTTTTTTAAAAAAGAAAATATTAGAGACTTTGTTACTAATAACTAATGTGTAACACTGCAGAGAATTCGGAATGTGTTCTGAATTTCAGTAGTTTTTCTAACCTTTTAATTATAAGATGTTTTATAAGAATTTGTGTGTTCTTGGTTTAGTCTGATTAAAGGTACATTTTTAGATACTTGAAGTCATGTTATTTTCAGGGGTTCAGCTATTGATAGAAATTCTTACCAGCTTTTGCATGTTACTTAAAAAAATATATACAAGCTAGTTGAATAGCGACTTGACTTTTTAACTGTGGCTGCTTATTGAGTGATTTTCTTAAATGGTCTATCTCTTCTCTGTCTAATTTATTTAGCCAGACCATGTTAAAGGAAGCTCGGTAGACCAGCTAGTGAGATCTTTAAAGAAAATAATGTAAGAACTTATATTTTCTAAATAAATGTTGAACATAACTTATTAGAGAGTAAGTTCATAAAAAGAAATTTGAGTGGGAATAAAAATTTATGAAATGACATTTCTGCTTCAATGTTAGGTATTCTGATGCAAAATGAACTTTGATTTGGAATGTTAGGAATTTTAGTATTGCTAGCAATTATAGAAAACTTGAAGTTTTTTGTTCTCCAAAACTCCTTCCCTACAATACAAACCTATTCACCATCTCACACCAAAGTTCCCTAACACCCAATTGCTGAGTAGCTTAATTTCCTGGAGCTTGCTGAGAACCAGGAAGTATTCACAAAAGTTTCTGAACCACCAGCCTGCAAGTTAGAGGGCTTATACAGTAAGGTTTGTGTCTTTTTTCCCTGGCACATGTTTCTTATTATCCCAACCCAAAATTGGAACATAAGATCAAAAATCTCAACAGGGAATTGAAGTTTAAGGGTCTGCTATCCTTCAGTTTTCTTTATAACAGATAAGAAGCAGTAAATTTGATGTAACTTCTAATAAACTCATTGTACATTTGAATTAGTTCTCATTGCCCTTGGCAGTTTTCATTGTCTCATTTAATACATTTGGTTGAGCTCAATTAATAGGTAAATGAACACAGTAGTAGGCACTCAAATATTTGAGTAGATGCATTTAATTTTTTAAAGCTTAATTTCTAGCTATATATTTCCTCCTAAAATGGGATCATGAGAGCTAATTATTGTAACAAAATAATATACTATGATAACTAACCTGCCTCTGCTCAGTTCTGACCAGGTAAAGATGGCCTGCTTTACACACTCTTGTCCCTCGGCTGGGCTATATTCTCTAGTATCTGCTTCTGCACTATTAGTGGTTTTCTGGAACATGCATGAATGCATTCACTCAGCAAATACTTAACCAGTATCTAGACCCTGAGGGCACAGTGATGAACAAGGAAGATCATTTCTTTCCTGACTGACACTTACATTCTAGTAAAGGGAGACAAATTAAAAATAACCCAAGATAATTTTAGGTGTGGTGAATGTAGTGAAGGAAATTGATAGGTTTTAGGATGGAGTAATTGGCAGTGGTGGCTGTGGCAGCAGCAGCTGTGTTTTAGGGGGCCCTGGGTCCTGACACCTGAAGGTGGAGAAGAACCAGAGTTAGGCTGAGGGAGGGAGAGAGGAGGGCATGCCAGGTCATGCAAGGGAAAGAGCTTGGTGAGACTAGACAAATAAAACTAGAGCCTGGGGAATGAGGAGGAAAAGTGAGGTAGGAGAGGGAGCAGAAGTTAGGTCACATAAGGTCTAGGAGAGTTGGTAAGAGTTCATGCTTTGTTAAAGGTGTGATCTGTAGAAGGGTGTTAAGCTGAGTAAGAGAAAGACATGCTTGGGTCCCTCTGGTGGCTGTGTGTGGAATAGTCTGTAGGGGGCCAAGAGTGGAAGCAGCAACCCCCCTAAAAGGCTTGTGCCGCAGTCCAGGAGTGAGATCATGAGTGGCAGAGGTAAAAAGTAGAGAAGTGCATAGATAAAGTGTAGGATTTAGTAATTGGGAGTGAGAGTAAGAGAAAAGGAGCGTCAGGTATGACTCTAGAGTAGGTCTTGACTTAAGCCACAGGTAGGGAATCTTTGGCCTTGAAAATCACGGGTTCAATGTTGAACATGCTAATTTGAGATGCCTGTTAGATATCAATAGATGTCAAATAAGCAGTTTAGTAAATTCATTTGGAGCCCTACTAACAGGGCACAGGTTTAGAGATAGAAATGATGAACCATCAGCCTGTAGGTCTCTTTTAAAGCCATGAAACTAGTGCTCACCAAAGGAGAGGGTAGAGAAGAAGAGCATTTTGGTCCCAACTCTCAGCAAAGTGGTTAGCGCAGTTTTAGTTAATCCATAGCTGGGTAATGGTAGTTTCGATCTGAGTGTTACTGCTATGTTCATCTTACTCAGAAATTCTACTCCAAAAATAGTTTTACTAAACCTGATTTGTATTGATTTGTTGATTAAATGAAGGCTTTTCTAACTACTATGTTGGTCACTGCTTTCCTTTTAAAATAAGTTTTTAGTATTGGTTTGGTCTGTCTGAAAGTAATGAGGCTTGTGGTTGGTATTATAGTGTCTTACAGGCTGTCTGATCTAGTATATCTTTGTGAATTAATATCTGTTAATTTTCATAATAGCCAAATGCTCCCTCAGCTCCTCTTTGGGGAACATACACTTCCTTATAGTGAGGATAAAACTACTTTAAACTCTTAATTCAATATTCATAGTTCAAAGTGAAAGTAGGTATCAAAATGATAACATTAATGATATTAGAATCATAAGATTATATTTGATTTAAATTGCTTTCCAAAACAAATTATATATTAGAATCCTAACTAAAAGTTGGTTTTACTTTATAATCCAGTAAGTAATGTTTTTAAATATTAAGATTATATATTGGACAAATACTTGAAACACTGATTCTATATCAGAAAGAGGAAAGGTATAAAGGAATTTGGTGGAGGAAGGAAAATAATGTGTTTTGAATTCTAGGATTCACTCCTAGACACATTCCTACTTGTGTCCTAATGTGGACACATTCCTACTTGTTGATTAAATGGATGCTCACTGAGGCTAATTCTAAATTTCTCTGTCAACATTTTACTTTATGGTTTATTTAGAAGAGCTACACTTTAAAAGGAGAATATGATAGCTATAAAATGTTACTCCAGCCAATTTGAGGAAATATAATTCCTGAAGGATATATGTATGTATGTCCAAATGTGATCTTTTCTCAGGGAGATCATTAGCTCTTTATTCAGACTGCGTAGGGTAAATTTCAAATAGAGTTTGTAAATGTGAGCACAAGAGAGCAGCAAATCCAAGTGGAACAAAGGTCATATAACTGCCTCTATAAATGTTAGTTTATCTTTGGTCTTCAAGTAGACATCTGCAGTATGTTTTAAAAGTCATTACAAAATAAAAAAGCTACAAATCATGCAAATTTTGAGATCCTGCTGACTATTTGATTCACAAAACTTAATGCTATCTTTGATATTAAAACCAAATTCCAATTTTCTGAGGTCAGGGTTTCTAGTTCAATGTGAACTTAGAAGTTTCACAGGTAGTCATTAAACTATACCTTCAAAAATTGTTTTATATAGGGCTTTTTAAACAATATTGTAACATATGTAATAAATAGTAAAGCAACATTTCTTTTATTTTGATATAGCTTGCATTGAAAGGCTCTAGCTACAGTGGACTTCTTGAGCGACATCACATTCACACCAAAAATGTGGAGCATATTGTAGATAGTTTACGGTAAGTCCATGGTTGGGTCTCGGGTGGGATTTTATATTCAAGACTTCAGTTTTTCTTTTGTACTAACAGTTCCTCCTTAGATTTTTTTTTCAGTAATGATTATCATATCAAAGTTAATGGACCTGACTTTATGGCATTTCTAAGGAAATTTTTATTTACTCATAATTTCAGAAGTTTTTTTTTTAAACTGACAAAAGTGCCTTTTTTGCAAAATGTTAATTCAGTACACAGCTGGTTTCCACTATGTAATGTTTTATTTCTTAAAACAGAGTAGTGGATTATGGGGTTGTTCATTATAATATTCTTTGTGTATCTGACAATTATCATTACAGGAACTTCTGTCTAAAAATTATAGAAACTTTAGTAACTTTGGGATTAAATGCAGTCAGCGAATAAGTCTGTGTATACACAAGAGTCAGTGTGAGAACGTGTAAATGACAAAGTATTTTTTGGTCACTGTTACAATGTCTGGCATTTAGTGACTTCTTTGTTGGATTTGAAATAATGGCTATTCAGTTTTATAATTAAAAAAATTGTCTAGGTGTTCGTTTTCTGGACCATTTTTTAATTATGAATTTTAGCATCAGAATGAGTAGAGAAAATGAAATTCTAACCAATCAGTATCGCTGTTTGTTAGTGGTTATAAAACTGTTTTTAAAGCACATGGAGATTTAGCATTGTCATTAGCTTTCAGCTTATCAATGCTTCTTGCAGTTGACTGGTGTAATTAAATGCAAGCGAAGCTAACTTTACAAAGCTATACATAAGTTCGTTTATAAGACATAAACTTGTTTATTTTGTATCTCCATTATAATAATCTGCCTCTCAGAAAACATACCCCTAATTTATATGTTATTGGTAGAAATTTGGTGTGACCTTTACCTCATATTAGGAATGAAGGAATCGAAGTCCGACTAGTCAAGAGGAGAGAATACGATGAAGAGACTGTACGGTGGGCAGACGCTGTCATAGCTGCAGGAGGTGAGAGTTGTACAGAGGTAAAGATGTTGGCGTATGGAAGTGCCGCTTAGTAAGCATTCTTTCCAGATGGCTTGGGAGCTAGCTACCATGAGACCAACTTTTGGATTTTTAGGATTAGGTTAAAACGTCTATTTTATACAACATTCCATTTTTTAAATGAATGGTGTTTCTGTGTATGTATTTTCATGGGTATATTTAAGATGTGCATCTACCTTTAAATAATGATTCAGAGGATTAGTTGTTATTGTATTGTTACTGTATGTTGGTTTAGTTATGCTGGTTGTAAGGAAAAAAATTGAAGTTGGTAAAGAGTTTAGTGAGATTAGGTAAATTTATCTCGCTTTGGCCCATAATATACTTAACACTTTAAGTTAATCCTCACTCCTCCTAAATAAAGCTTTAAATTGGCAGCAGCTGTTGGAGAAAAAAGTCTGAAGTTGGACACTGGTTGGATATGTTTTCATTAAAATAATTTATGGACTTGGGCTGGTGTTATGGAAGAAGGAAAAGAGAATTGGCTAATAGAAGTTTTGGGATTGGAGCTGTGGTTACCAAACTAGGGAGTGCTACTGGCATCTCATGGGTATGCTGCCAACCATTATACAATGTCCAGGACAGCCTCCCAAAGCAAAGAATTATTCTGCCTAAAATGCTAATCTTGCTACTGTTGAAATCCTGGATTAAAACAGGAAAGAGTACAAAGATATAGTAGGTAAGAAAGGAAGTGAGGTAGGCTATGGAAGTCAGTAGGGTGGGGTATGATTGTTAAAACAGAATACTAGTTTTCAAAATGATGTCAAAAACTAGTTTTATAACAGAAGTCTCATTATGCCTGTCTTATCTATTATTTGTGTCCCTTAGGTGATGGCACAATGCTTCTGGCAGCAAGTAAAGTCTTAGACAGACTTAAACCAGTTATAGGGGTAAACACTGACCCAGAACGGTAAGAATCTTTTTGTTCGTTTTGTTTGGGTTTTGTGTGTGTGTGTGTGTGTATGTTTCATGTTATATATACAAACATTTTTGCTTTGCTTTGCTTTGCATGGTATCTGTTTATGATCCATCTTAAAATATGGAAACTGTCCTTTAGTTTTTCTACTATAGTCACATTACTGGACTCTGTTGCTATAGGTATTTTACTATGGTGGGTGATTTTAAGTGGAAGCATTGTTGTTCCCGCCTACTATGAACATTAGAATCATGTTCCAAAAGATTTTTAGTGTTAAAATTTAGGCATGTAGAATTGAGTGGAATTATCTTTTATGCAGTTGTTTTCAAGGATATAGCTCTAGTTTTAAGCTCAGGCATGAAAAAGATATATGCATCTAGCTGGCATTGGTGGTAGAAAATAATTTATGTTATGGTATAGATTAATACTTATATTTTTAGCATGAATATCCACTAGCACCATGATTGGAGGCTCACACCAGGATGCTTTTGCTCTAGTGAGGAGCTTTGTTGATATTTAAGACAATGCCTGATTTAAAGAGTAAGTTAAAGAATTCTCCAGGAAGCCCTTGTTTCTTTTTATGGCTTTATATGTACTTTTATCAAAAGTGCCCTTACACTCCTTATTTACTCAAGATGCTGGTGCCTCTCCTGAGCTCTGACTAAAATTATCTGTACAGAAGGCACTTATCCCTTTGTATGATTTTCTGCTTAATTTTTTGTCTTTTACAGTATATAAATTCCTTGAGTATAGGGCCTTATATTTTAATTTCATTATCATTAACATAGTTTTGTATAATACAGTTGTTAGACAATAAACATTTGCAGGTGAATGACTGACTAACTGATCTTGGGGATTAAGACCCAATCTAGCTGAATAAACATTCTGAATGTAAGCAGTTGAGATAATGGATAAGTTCAGCAATTAATTTTTCATTGCCATTGATTTTGATGCATGTGGCTTTTAGAACTCCTAGTGGTGTATTTTTTTTATCATTAAGGTAAGAGATTCTTTAATTAACCTTAGAACCTTTAGTGATCATATTTTATACCGTTTATTGAAGTATATTTTCCTTTAAAACAGGGGGCTTAATATTCATAAACTTGTGGGAATTTTGACACTGGTAAGCAGAGGATGTTATTATTGCCATCTCATCTCTCTCTTTTCTACCTAGAATAATAGCTTTTAGAAGTTCTTTGGTTTTTCTTCTTGCCTCCAGGCAGATGTATTAAGTTGCCTCTTAGTTTTTTCTGGAATTCAAGTTGCCTGACTTCTTAAGCTGTGGACGCTTAAGAAGGTGATGGTCAACCTAAGTTTCTTTTCCTCTTTGTTAGTTACCAAGTGTGCATAACAACTCATACCAGAACTTGGAGGCTTAAACAAGAAATAACGTATTGTCTCTCATGGTTTTTGTGAGTCAGGAATTAAGGAGCAGTTTGGCTGGCTGGTTTCAACATGGGATCTCATGCAGGTGTAGTCAGATAATCAGCTAGGGTTGCAGACATCTGAAGGCTCAACTTAAGCTGGAGGATCCACTTCTAAAATAGCTCATTTATATGGACTCTTAAATTAAATATGATTTTTGTCTGCCTCTTCTGTGTTCTATACCCACTCTCTTGAATCTGGGAAATAATTATGTTTGAAAGCTTAATATTCAAAATAGGATAAGAGGGTGTGCGGTAGCCAGTCTCCCAACATTTATGACCTTATGTCCTCTCCACCACACTTCCCCCAGTAGTCAGTCAGAACTGTCCTATGTAACCAGTAGACTATGGCATTATAGTGTGCAGATTCTTTTTTTTTTTGAGACAGAGCCTCAAGCTGTCCCCCTGGGTAGAGTGCCGTGGCATTACAGCTCACAGCAACCTCCAACTCCTGGGCTCAAGCGAGTCTCTTGCCTCCGCCTCCCAAGTAGCTGGGACCACAGGCGC
>CAUYTI010008529.1:0-20535 GCA_963575145.1 Galago senegalensis | reverse complement strand
TTTATTTATATTTGAAAAGTAAATTTAGAGGCAAGGACAACTCTAACCAAGAAGCACTTATAACTTTCTATTTTGAGAAGTTACTTTGTAGCATTTGTATACTTTCTGTTTTAGTTTTCTATTTTAATAAATTTATACTGTGCTAGAAAACTAAACTATATTTTGTAAAATTATATGAAATAGTTGAAGCATGTTATTTTTCTCCTTTGTTTATGTTTGAAAAAAATTGTGACCTTCCCTTTTGAATGTTAACCTTGCTGTCTAAAACAGGTCATTTACCCTTCACAATGGACAATCACAACAAACTCTTAATAGACTGCTATTGGGGAAAAACAGTACTGTGTTAGTAGCTTTTTTATAGCATCTCTTATTAATTCTATCAATTTGGCATTCATATGTTTTGAAATTAGATTAAGTACATGAAAACCTGTATTGTAGCTCCTCCTTCATGGATTATATTTTTAACCTTTAGGTGATATTCCTTTTTATCCCTGGGTATTTGACTTTATTTGGGGGTTCCCTATTCTGTTCCATGAATCTATGTGTCTACTTTATGCCAGTACCATGCTGTTTTGGTTACTATGGCTTTGTAGTATAATTTGAAGTCAAGTAATGTGATGTCCCCAGTTTTCTTTTTACTTAGGATTGCTTGACTATTCAGGCTCTTTTTAAGTTTCATTTGAATTTTAGAATGTTTTTATAATTCTGCAAAAATTGATATTGGTATTTTGATAGGAATTGCATTGTTCTGTAGATTGCTTTGGGTAGAATGGTCATTTTAACAATATTGATTATTCAGGTCCATGCTCATGAGGTGTTTTTCCATTTGTTTATGTCTCCTATAATTTTTTTCATCAGTCATTTATAGTTCTTATAGAGATCTTTCACCTCCTAGGTCAAATTTGTTCCTAGAATTTTTAATTTTTACAGTATTGTTAATGGGATTGAGTTTATACATTCTTTTTCTTTTTCTCTTTGTCTTGTGGTTTGCTGAACTTGTGCCATATTGCCATTTAATTCCTTTTTCTTCTTCCTTTGTGTAATTGTTTTATTAGACCTTTGAATTTTATACTTTCATGATGATGAATATTAACCTTCAATTCCATGCTTAAGACACTTCTGAGCATTTCCTATAGGGCTGGTCTAGAAGTGATGAATTCTTTCAGTGTTTCTCTGTTTGGGAAAAACTTTATTTGTCCTTCATTTATGAAGCTTATTCTGGCAGGATATAAAATTCTTGGCTGATAGACATTTTTCCTTTAGCACTTTGAAAATAGCATCTCATTCTCTTCTGGCTTGTATTCCTGATAAGTCTGCTATTCACCTGATGGGGTTTCCTTGATAGGTGGCTTGATGTTTTGCCCTGTTAATTTTAAAATTCTTTCACTTTCAATTCAATCATTTTGATTATAACATAATGTAGTGAAGTCTTTTTTGCAATGTATTTGCCTGGAGGATAGTTGGGTGTCCTGTATCTAAATGTGTAGCTCTCTTAAAAAATCCTGGCAAGTTTTCATCAATTATTTCTATAAATAAGTTTTTGAAACTTTTGATTTCTCTGCCCCTCAGGAATACATAAGTTCATTGACTTTATATAGTCTCAGATATCTTGAAGGCTTTGCTTTTTCTTTCTTTTCCTTATTTTTATCTTTTTTGGATTATTTCAAAAGGCCTGTCTTCAAGTTCTCAGAGTTTTCACTTGGTTTAGTCTATTCTTGAAAATATCAAATGTGTTTGATATGTCCTTTAATGAATGGCCAGCTCTGGAATTTCTTTTCTTTTTTTTCTTAAGACATTTATCTCCTTAGTAAATTCCTCATTCATATCCTGTATTGATTTTCTGATTTCATTGTATTAATTTTGAGACTTTTGTCTTGCACCTCACTGAGAATCTTTAGAATATTTGGAATTCTTTATCTTGCATTATGAGAAATTCTTTTTGACTGGAATCCATTGCTAGACAATTGTTGTGGTCCTTTGGTGGTGTCATATTTCCTTGTTTTTTCATTTTCCAATGTTCTTCCATTGATATCTGTACATCTGATATAACAGTCACTTGTCCTGATTTTTTTGGAGTTGCTTTTGAAGGAAATAATTTCCTACTGAAGGTATATATATGTTGCTGGTTGAGTGGGACACTTTGACTCTGATTCCGGGTGTTTGCAGTAGTGTGATCTTTGTAGGATTTCTTTGGCAGTATGCAGTATGCAGAATTAGTGGTATCTGTGACTTTTTTGGTAACTTAGGATACAGTTATTAATTGAGGCTGTGGTAACTTTGCTTGGGACTTGAACATCAGCTAAGATAGCCTTTGGGCCCCAGTAGTGGCAGCAGTATATATATCTGATTTTAGGCCCCAGAGCAGCTTATACTGGCAGCGTTAGTGTGTCCTAGGGGGCCAATTCTTGGGTCTTCAGGTGGTTTGCTCATAAGTTAGTAGTTGCAGCAGAAGGCCAGGTGTGTGCATAGATTCTCAGGGCCCCGAGCAGCTAGTGTGATGTCAAAGGCGGCAGTAGGGGTGGTAAAGCCACCACTAGTACCCAAGTTGTTCATATTGATGTTACTGTAATGGGTTGAATAGACCAGTCCCCAGCCCCACAGCTGTCTGCAACATATTGGTGTGTATTGTCCTAAGTGTGCTTTAAGAGAGCTTGGTCTTCCCATCCCTTCCCAGACAGATAGCAGCTGCAGCTACTTTACTTAGAACTTGCCCTGAAAATGGTGCCAACGTGGGGTTGCAATCAAAGAGGGCAGGGCCTCTTTCAAGGAGCAGCATAGGCAAGAAACCATGGGGAATGTCCTAGCTATGTATAGGGGAGCTTGGGTTCCCCTGTCCCTCTTCAGCTAGTAGGGCTGCAGCTGCATCAGCCCTAGCTCAGCCTGAGGACAAGGCACTGCCCAACTTTAAACTCCCAAAATGGCACCGTAGGCCTGTGATCAGAGAGAGTGGGGTTCCTTCCAAGCCAAAATGTGGGCCAGATACTACGGGGAGTGCTGTTCATTTGTATCTTCCTCTCACAGCAGCCTATGGCAGGGTGGCAGGAATTGTCCTAGATGTACGTAGGAGATCTTGGGCTACCCTGTACCCACTCAGGGGCATAAACTGTGGGCATGTCAGCCCAAACACAGACCAGGGTGGAAGGCACTGTATAGCTTTAAAGTCCCAAAATAGCACCTTGGGCCTGTGGCCAGAGAGGGTAGGATTCTTCTTGGGCAAGTTGTATGGGCAAGAAACTCTGGGAAGTGCAGTTCACTTAAGACTTAGTCTCATAGCAATCTACCACAACATAGTGGGTACTGTCCTAGATGTGTGTAGGAAGGCCTGGTTTCCCTGCCCCTCTGTAGTGAGGTGGTATCTGTCAAGCCCCAGGTGAGGTGAGGTGAGGGTGAGGGTGAGGTACAGCTTGGTGTTAAATTCTCAAAATGGTGCTTTGGACCCATGACTGGAAAGGCTAGGACCCTATCCAGGCAAGCAGCATGGGCAAGAAATTGTGGAAAATGTTATCTACTTGTGTCTCAGCAGTACACAGCAGGTGGTAGGGACCTTCCCATGGGTGCATGGGGGTGCCAGGGCTCCTCTTTTTCTGCCTGGAGTCATGTAGTGGTTGCAGGCATGCTTGCAGCTTCCTAATATCTAGGCTGTCAAAGTGGCATCCAGCTCAAGCTGCTCTAAGCTTAGATGCCTGTGGAATCCAATGTGAGTTCTCTTTGTGGAGCAACATATCTGTGTAATCTCTAAGAAGTTCCCTATCTTAGCCCCAAGACCTGTGTGGGTAAAGGGGTTTTGTGGTAGCCAAGACTGCAAAGCTCTTCTGAGGGTTCCTATGGGCCTCTCTGTTACTGTTTCTCCATGTCCAGGAGCTTCTCCTGGCTCTTAGTCAGGCCCAGGCTGGGCAAGTTGCCCTGAACCCTCTCCTTACTCACTTTTGGTGCTTCCTATCACTCCTCTGGTGAATACTAGTGTTGTCTCCAAGATAATCTATTCAAAATATGAGAATCTCTTTACTATTCTGGTTCTTTTCCCTAGATGAGATACCTACTACTTGTGTCTAGGCAGCTATCTTCACTTTTTTTCTGATAATTATTTTTAAATTCTTCATTTTAATAACATTTGGCAGATACTTGGCTGATTTTGAAATTATAAATCACAATGTTATATTCCTGTGAATACTTTCACATTTTTATTTTTTATTAACATGGTCGTCATCGAGCAGCTTTTTACATTTTAACTACATGATATGATGTAATACTGTAATTCTCACAAAGTTTAAAATCGTGTAATATCTTCTCCATTCTTCTCAATGAAGGCAAGAATGTCATCATTCTTTACCGTAGTGAAATAGTTCTACCCACATATTCTACCTTTTTCATTCCATTTTTTTCCTTTTGTTTCCAATTTCTTATTTCTGAAATATATTCTTCCTTCTTTTAATGAGATCCGTGGGCAGTAGATTCTCTTTGTCTTTGTATGTTTGAAAATGTCATTATGATCATTCAGGTGAGTATTTAAATCTAAATTGATAGATATTTTCCCTCAGCATTATCCTATTTCTTTTTATAAGGGCTGATGATGAGTTTCTGTCATTTTAACTATAATTCTTTGATGGGTAAGCTGCTACTTCTTTCTGGTAACTTTTACATTCTTTCTCTTTACTTTTGACAATTGGCACTTTTACTATAATTTGTCACAGTGGGTCTTGTTACCCATTTTTTTTGTAACTAATTACATAAAAACCTAATGGTTTAAAACAGTGTTTTTCAACCTTTTTATCTCATGTACACTTGAGCTGATAGTTAAACTTCTGTAGCACACTTAAATTACGTTGATCAAGAAAAAGAGTAAGAAAAAGAACATTCTTACCATGCTTCGAAATTCTTTCAAAAATAATTTCATTAATGCTTCTTTAAAAATGTTCATAGCACACCAGTGCATGCTGGTTGAAAATCACTGGTTAAAACAGCAACAAACACTTATCACTCCACAGTTCTACAAGTCTCAGCGTGCTTTTGCTGAGCCATGCTCTGTATCAGGCTTGCTGTCAAGACCTTTGCTAGTTATGCAGTCATCTGAGATATTGACTGAGCAGGATCAAATGTGGCTTACTTAAAAGTTTCAAGTCAGTGCTGGCTAGTGCAAAGCCTCCATTCTCTACTATGTAGGTCTCTCTATAGCCTGTTGAGTGTTCTCACAACACGGCATCTTGCTTGCCCTAGGGGTGGACTTCTTCCACCCTCTACTAAGGGAGTCACTAAGTCCAGCCCACCTCCAAGGAGAGAGATTCCACTGCACTTATCCAGGGAAGGTTTGTGGACACATTTTAAAACAGTTAAATGATTTTTCCTAATTTTCCTCTATGTTCATTGCCACAGTCATTTACAATCCCACTGTCTATTGGGAAAAATTAGGCAGTTTTCAAGTACTTTTGAAAAAGACTGATCCCCAGACCCGATGCAAAAAATTTTGGTTCAGTATTCTTAGGTATATAGTCAGCGTTTAATTGTTTGTTTGTTTGTTTTTTAAGCTTCCTAGGTGATGCTCATAAATTTTAAGTTTTAAAAGCCACCCACTTTAAGTCATCTGGGGATTCAAATATTTCTTCAAATCTGGAAAATCTCAACCATTAGCTCCTCAAATATAACCTCTTTGCTCTTCCATCTCTATCACATTCCTGTAAGCATATATTAGAGCTCTAAATCTCTTCTGCCCATCTCTTAGTCTTTCATGTTTTTATATCTTTTTCTCTCTGGACCAAGGGCTGTATTATTTCTTAAGTACCATCTTCTGATTCCCAAATTCTTTATTTGACATTGGCCAAGCTGGAGTTTACCATATCTCTTGTATAGCTGTTTAAGTTTAGTTATTATATTTTTTAAATTCTAGCATTTCTACATTTTTGTGATTATCTGTACTTCAATTTTAGCTATTGGTTTCACGATTTCTTGCCTTTTTTAAAAAACAGATACCATTTACATTTTTTTTGAGATACTTAAACTTTGTTTTTGCATGGTTTTACTTTCTTCCAAAGTAAATTAATCTCCCACTGACTTTCTTAGCATTTGTTTAACTTGCCACTTGTTTATGCTTTTAAATTATGATTCGCCACTTCAAATTTTTTATCTTCTCTCTGAAATAATTTCTTCCTTTTCCAGTAATTTATGAGGTTGCCTCCTTTAAGAAGACTTCCTGTTCTTTCATTCCAAATAAGGTGATTCAGTGTGAAATTTTAGGGGCCTCCTCCTTCTGTAATATTTTGGAGTTCAACCCAGATTCAATCACCAAGACAGCTGAAAACATAACACACATCTGGCTATAAAACTATGACTGCTTCTTTCTTCTTTCTCCTTTCAAAAAATAAGGAAGCTTTACCCCAGCTTTTTGGTTTCAAACAATGAGCCTCCAATCTCCCATGCTAGGTGGTACACTTCTAGTTAAATCAAACCCCTTTCCCTGTTTAGAGAATCTAAGTTCAGCAGCTCCTGCTTATCAATTGTTTGTCCATTTTCTTACATCCTGAGACAGTCATTTTATTTTTGCACATGGCTTTGTCTTTTTAGGTAGCAAAAAATTATATCTTCTTTATCACTGCTATGTATGAATTTTAGCAAGATGAATTTGAATTGTGATCTCATAGCGCCATCTTGATTAATAGTCTTCATGTTACAATTATTAGATATAATTATATAAATTCTATCTAGTGGAATATATTACAAATACATATTATATATATTATTTCAAAGAAGTAAAAGAATTAAAAGTGATATTTTTATCCATCCAGAAAACACAAAAATATCAATGCCAAAATTACTTTTATATGATGATTAATACTATTTACAAATATAACACATACTGATATACACATATATTAATAGCTTTACTATATAGCAGTAATATCCTATTAGCAAAAATATCCTATTAGAAATTATACAATGTATATCAGCACTTCTAACCAGGTAGCCCAGATCCAGAGCCTGGTCTATTAGCCTTTATGCTACATGCCACTACCTGATTTATTACTTACATTGACTTGGTCCTAATCAATAAGAATGGACCAGTATACCTGAAAGCTCTCTGGAATGCCCATGTTCAAAGGAACTCTTTCATATATCTCTCAAATTCTGTCTGTTCGTGGTTTCAGTATCTGATTATTGTTCAAAACCTTTCCAAAAAGTCTGTCCAACACTCACCCAAGGTGGAGCTAGCCAGATCTTATTTGGCTTAACTTCCAAATTCTGTTTATTTTATTTGCATTTTTTTCCTCATAATAACTCCAAAAAGAGGAAGTCCCGATGCCATCTGCAAAAAGAGTAGGTATGTGTGCTCTGTGGCTGCTGCTTTCAGGTGTTCCTCTGAGACTTCAGCTCTGGGTGGCCAAATTTCTATTATCTTCTTGGCTCCCCTCACTCTTGTTAAAAAAGCACAAACCATCCTACAAGTTGGCCTGTTTTCTCCTGTGGTTTTATCTCTTTCTTTCCATGAGATCTACATGTCCTGTGTGATTTTAGTAATGCATTTGTTTCTTTTATTTCCATCAGGGAATCAGGATGGCTTTCCCTTGTTCTACATGACAAAAGATTTCCTCTCCAATGCCTTCTCTAACTAACTAATACAGTGAATTGAGTAGGAAAAAAATTTTTTTAACCCATCTTAGAATCTAGTCTTTCTCTCACTTTCACATGCACATACACACTCACACACATTCACAATCAAAATTAAGGAAATAGACCTTAATAAGAGAAAGAGTAATGATGAGTGTTAGATATTCATGATTATCAATGGAATTATTAACCTAACTGTATGATTATGTAAATAAAAATATGTGCAGATTTATATTCTTAATGGTACAGCATTTTGAAAGGGTCTTGCTATTTTTCAAATGTGTTAGCGTTTGTGTGTATGTTAGTTCTAGCTCTGAGTACCACAAGGGGAACAGGTTAAATTCAAAAGTAATCAGAACAGTATATGGTGGCTATTGAATTTGGAAATATGAAATATTTGATGGATTTTTTTTCATTCTTGTCTAGGGAATAAAAGAAATAGGTCTTGTAAATAGCAATTATAAAGAGATCAATTTTAGTATAGTATGATTTAAAGAATATTCTTTTTCTTTTATTTATTTTTTCTTTCTGTTTTCCTCTTTCTTTTTTCTGAAGCATACTTGATCAGAATAGGTTGCTACTATGATACTAAGTTCCCCAGAAATAACAGTTTTTAAGAAAATTATGGATTACTATTTAACTTGGGTGTTGAAAGGAATCAAATGGATTATATCTCTCAGTATTCCAATAAAGGAATAATGTCCTACTGGAGAACCCCAACAAAGTAGAAATGCCTGACTAATCCAACTGGCAATGAATGAATGAATTTAATTTTTTTTGAGGCAGAGTCTTTCTTATTCTGTACCCTGGGCTAGAATGCCATGGCCTCAGCCTAGCTCACAGCAGCCTTAAACTCCCGAGCTCAGGTGATCCTCCTGCCTCAGCCTCCCAAGTAGCTTGGACTACAGGTGTGTGCCACCATACTCAGCTAATTTTTTTATTTTTCGTAGAGACAGAGTCTCAGGGTCTTGCTTTGTTTAGGATGGTCTTGAACACTTGACCTCAAATGATCCTTTGGCCTCCCAGAGTGCTAAGATTCTAAGTGTGATCACTGTGCCAGTCCTTTTTACTTTATTTTTCTTTTAAGTATTTTCTTTTTTTCTACAAGAGACTGTGCTGAACTTTAGGGGTTTAAAAACTCAACAAAAATGATCTGATACTTACCCCAGTATGATTCTAATCTTAATGCCCCCAAAGAAGATTATAAATCAATTTGGAAGAGAAGAACAATGCATTATATATAAAGCAATTAAATGAGAATCTAGCATTAAATGGGAATAAAGACTATGAAGGAGAAGATTTAAAAACTGACAGTGGTAACTGATAAGTGTGATCAATTTTTAAAAAGAACACTTAGTCAAAAGGGCTTGTGGTAGGGTAGGAAAGCTGGATATTTGGAAAAACTAGAACTGCATTTGACCTTGAAATAACCAACAAGCTCATACACTGAATAATTGTACCCAAGCTTAAAGAGGTTTTACATATTTTTCTTGCATAATTTGTTCTAATTTAAAGTAACCTCAGTTGTGTGTGCATGCATGTAATGTGTGTATATTAATCCATAAACATATACAAATATGTCTGTATAAAGATGTATATTTGAATTTATGCCTAGAAATAAATTTTGATAGTCTATAAGTGAAAGGATCACTTCTGGTAGAACTCATAGGCCTCTTCCTAGAAAGACAACAAATCCAAGACATTCTTTCATCTCTTGAGTTGGTTCCTATTTATCTGCAATGGAGGAAAAGGGTATATCCTTTCAAAACTTTGCATTGCTTCCAACCCCAAACAAATCAACCAAAATAAACAGAAGTCACAACAATCACAACAAAGTGAAAAGTACCAAAGGAAAATCAGCATTGTCCCAAACTGGGCCTATGCTCAAAGTACAGTTTAAGTATAGAAAGTATAGTCCAGTATTGATCAACGGAGCAAAACTCAGAGGAAACTCAGAATTGACATGCACTGGTTCTAGAACCCTTTAAAAGAGTAGTGTATGGAGAAAAAATGACAAGGTAGTAAGAGTCTCAAATTTTACTGTGCTCTTTAGTGGAATAATACTCTAGCGATACAACAAGCAAGGAATAAAGACTATTAGTATTCCTGTAGGAGTCCCATGGCCATCCCAAGCACTCTTAAATAGTTACTTGGCAGATGGGGAAAAATAGAAGAACAAGGAAAGAAAGAATCAAAGGTAGAAAGAGGAAACAGAAGAAAAGGAAGAGGAGTACGAAAGGGAAGGAAAGAAGGGAAGGAGGAGAACATAGAAGGGAAGGGAAGAGAAATAGAAAAGAATCCTTTTTTCCCCAAGTTTAGGAAGAAGCACATTATTCTAAAGAAGTAGAAAGTTGTGCCCATCAGAAAGGCTTTCAAATACAATTTTCCAGACTAGATTGGGCCTAGCCACTGACCTTCATTCATTTCTTCTGAGTAGGAGGTCTTTGATACAACCACAGGGAATTTGCAGTTTCCAAGTATCCAGATGACCAGTTTTAAGATGGAAGAAACTAATATTCACCTACTCCTTATGCTCTACCAGTCACTGTTGGCTGCGTTGTAAAAAATGCTTTCATTTAGAGGTACATTTGACAATTTATAAATCTCCTTTTAACCATAAATGCATTCAATTTAGAGAGTGTAAATAGTCTTTAACCTTGATGCTTAAACAAACTTATGATGCTACTGACTGGTTAGTGCAGGTAGGGCAACTTCAGATAGTAAATCTAAATGGGAAATTGTGAATTCCATTAAACTTACTGGGTGTTAAGTATGAAAATGAGACCTCTTCACTGTGACACTAGGTTAGACCAGTATCTGAAAATGAGGTTGAATTCCTGACTCTGATCTTGCAGCAGACCTCTAAGTCTCAGATTCTTTGTCTGTCTGGAAAATGGGCTAGTTTAATTTTGGGGGGGGGGTGTTTACTATTCATTTACAACAAATGTTCCACATCCATGATTTTCTTCCATCAGAAGTTCTCTGAGATGATGCTGTCAACCTTGGCCAGTTGGAGAAGGGAGTCACTGGATTCCACTATCCTATAAATGGCCCCAGAGATAGCACAGCATTTAAACTGGCCATTAAACCTGCCTGTGACCTTGTCAACTGTCAGCCACGTTCATCTGGATGAACGTGTGGTCCTTGGCACTAAGCGATGCAGTTTTTGGCAGGATGTTTCCATTGCATGTACAGGTCAGCAAACTCAGGCTACATGATATCAATTATGCCCAATCACAGAGATATGGTGAGAGTTAAGTGTGATATGCATGTTCAGCATGCATGCAAATATCCCTCGTCTGTGAAGAACTGTGGAATTGTATCCTGATCATTAAAAATTGATAACAAGCTGTGCACAGTAGCTCACCCCTGTAATCCTAGCACTCTGGGAGGCCGAGGCAGCTGGATTGCTTGAACTCATGAGTTCAAAACCAGCCTGAGCAAAAGCAAAACCCCCATCTGTACTAAAAATAGAAAAACTGAGGCAAGAGGATCATGTGAACCTGAGTTGGAGGTTGCTGTGAGCTGTGATGCTACAGCACTCTACCCAGGGTGACAGCTTGAGACTCTGTCTCAAAAAAAAAAAAATTGTTAATAGCATGAGCTTTTTTACTTATAAACAAATATTGTAGTTGGCTTACCATTAACTCTAAGAAAGATCTAAATTACCATGAACAAATGAACCTTCAAGAAAGAAAAATAAAGCTCCATGTGGGGTCTACATCGGATAGGGTTATATTAAACATTTTGGAAGAATTAATTCGGTTTTGTGGTCTCTCTTCTTGGATTTTTAAAAATTTATGAAAATTCTCAATCCTTTCTATCCAATTGAAACATTTCACCATGTCCTGTGTACTCCTGCTTCACTGGCACGTTCCCACGAGGTAATGATTTTCCCCTGTCTGCTCTCTGAGCAGCCTGTGTTGAGACAGAGTTGCAGATCTCTGTTGGTGGTAGGTTCTGTCCTGCAGAAAACCCCTAATCCCCTGTTTACCACAACACGAGTCTATTGCCATAGAAATGATAGCTGAGATCCCCGATTCACAGAGATCACTGACTTCACAGCGGGGCCTGGTAAGAGGAGAAGCTGAGCTGCGAGGGGAAGCACAATGTCTGAGAATAGTAGCCACTCTGTTGCCTCAGAGAAAAGGGTAATTGTCAATGTTAGAATAGAAACTCATGGATGAGCTGCGTGGTTGGGTATGCCGTGGTTTAGTTTCTGTATGATACTGTCTGACTAAAAGTAATCATTTGAATCTTATGTCATTTAATTCTTCGCTTTCAAAAGGTCAGCAGTTTCCCTTGATTGCATTTGTTTCTTGGAAATAAGAAACAGATAGGTTCTAATTAATCTTGTTGCACAATTCACGTCTCTGTGGTCCAAGATTGCCCTTTCCACAATGCATTGTTTTGTTTGCTTATTTACTGTGTTTATTTATTTTGTCTTATTTCTATTAATAGAAGAAAGTGAACCTGAGCAAGATGCTAAAGGTATTTGCTTTTTCCTTTCTGCATGGCTTCTTTTTAAATGTGTGGTTCTTTTCAATTGCTTATTTTTGCTGACCGTATAGACAGCTCTCAGTGCCATTATTTTGTTCAGAAATAACAAGCAACGCATGGAGAATATTAAGCCACAGCCTTTAACTGAGTTATTAGATGGCCTGTTTTATTATGCAATCTGCGTACAGAGCATTTACATTTTTTAAAGGAAGGCTCAGTCCCCAGGAGTGGTCAAATTTGGTGTTCCAAACGCTGGAAATACAATCAAAATGAAATGAAATAAATCAGTTAAACCCCACAGAGATTGGAAAAGAAAGTTATCCTTTGACTAAAAGACGCTTATTTGGGGCAAGGGGATTTACCATTGTTGGAGAAATGTTAAAATGTCAAGATGCCAGCTTGGATTTTGATTGTTATTATCTCAAAAGCATGAAGAGTATTAAGCAATTGTTCTAAACCAACAGACATTGTCTCATTTCAATTGCACACAGACTTACGTGGAGGGTGCCAAAAGATGTATAGATATTTTAAGAAAGGAAAGCGCTGTGTCAAAATTATAATACTCAACATATAATAAAAGATGAAGATAAGTCACGCTGAGCAGCTCTCGTAATTGCAGAAGTCAAATGTGACTTGAATATTACAAATTTAATACAGTGTTTTCCCTTCTTAAAATGTGTATCCATTTTTTTGACAGCCTCCATGTAGTTATTGGAATATATTTCAATAGCTGGAAAGCAAATTTGTTGAGAAAAACCCCCTATTGTCAAAAAATAGTTTTTCATAAAAAAAAAACTTGCATCCTGATTCAGCCCCAAACTTTATACTCTTCTAACCTAAACTTTGATATTTTGCGGGTGAAATTCACAACTCTGTTAACAGAGTTTGACTCTAGGATTCAATCTTAGACTATTATTTAAAACAGTACCTGTTTATCTTGGTATCTTATATAAAGTACGTAAAACGTCTTTCCATTTCTAAATACTAGGCTGCTTACAATTAAATGCGCTTAAAAGCATTTCACCTAGTCTTGTGTGAATTTTTTTTTCTTTTTAGTTTTTTTTCCTCCAACTTGTTCCTATCAGTCACTGTTGGTTTGAATCATGTAACTTAAAAACCCTCTTTCAGGAAAGCTAGAAAATAATTAAAAAGCAAGAGAAAATAAAGTCCATGGGAGCTCATTGTGTCCTTTGAAATAATCCCTTAGAAATAGAAATTGATAAGAGACTTAAGTATTCCTCTGGCACTGTTCCCTTACAAAGAAAGAGAGGTAGTTCATCTCAAGCCAAACTACTCATTAAGCTCAGGACTTAATTTGGTCCCTGTCCCCTTGAGCTTTCCCTTACGCTCCAGAGTGAATAATGGCTTTATCCCCTTGATATACAGCACCTCTTAAGATGACAATCAACAATAAAACGGATTATGTATCTGACAGTGCTTGGACAAACAGAGAAAGAGAAAGGGGAGGGAAGAAAGAGGGAGAATATAATGTGGTTATGTTACACAGAACTTTGAAATTACTGGCTGGGGAAGCCCAAATTTTGAATAGAAGATTCTCATCTTGCAGTTAGCACTGTAAACATGTCCCAAAGAAAAGAAACCCCCCCAAATCATGAATAGAACCCATTAGAGAAAACTGGGGAGACAAATACATCACTTGTATCTACTTCCCATGTTGCAGATGAACAAAAATTTGCCCAGAGGAAAGCAGGAGGCGAGGAGGTCCCAGGGAACTGGAGGATGATGGATGAGACGAGGCAGAGAAAGAGGAGTTGGATAACATTTTTCTTTAAAAATCCAGATCAAAACGGTCATAAACATTTCCCACCTTACTCAGTAATTTCATACCCCTTTTAGTAAGCAGTTTAATTACTTATGTAACAAAACACTTTTATATTCTCTTTCATACAAATAAAATGCAGACTAGCGATATCAAAGTCCCATTTTATTTGATAAGAAGCGTATCATATACTTTTTAAATGATGACCTACAAGTGTATTTTCAGTTTGTAGTTTCCCACTAAAACAATGGGATGTACTGTTAACCTCCATTCACATTTATTATTGTAGTTCTATTATTGTTCATGTAAGTTAGCCTGGCATTATGTTTAATTGCAACTGACTTTCCTGTCTTCACTGCTTGATAAATGTGGTGGAATTTCTTTCCGCACCTTTTCACATTGCGTATTTGTAAACAGCAACAGAGATGGGCAAAAATATATCTGCTTTATTGCTTTAAGTATGGATAGAAAAATAAAGATTTCTACTCTCTGTAAGAATTAGACTAACATAACTGTGTCTCCTCCTCCTCACATCCTCCCTGCTTCTCCCATTTCACTCCTAGTTGTTGGTGAGGAAGCACTGACCTGGTGAATTGATCAATACTCACTATACAGCAATCCTGCGCCTTCTACATGTAGGATGCAGGGTGGCCCAGAGGCCTGAGATACACATAACATCTACAAGTCCCTTCTCCAAATCAGAGAAGTCATTCATACATTCATTTATTCATTCTTCAAATATTTATTGAGTGCCTACCATGTACCATACAGAGTTCTAGAAATAAATATAGATAATGTAGATAGATAGATAGCTCAGGTCAATGAACAAAGCACACCCTGCCCTTGAGATACTTACATTTCAGAGAGGAAAGAAAACCAAAAATCAAATAAATAAATGAATCAGTAGCTACTAAATAAATTAGAGCATGGTAAGTGTTATGAAGGGACATGAGCAAGGGTCAAGGGGAAGAGGATGAGAAAACATTAGTGATAAGGGGACATTTAAGGAGAAACTCAGAAGTGTCTGCAGTCTCCTTTAAGAAGAGAGGAAGCCTGGGAGGAAGGGTGGAAACTATCTTTCAATACTGAAAAAAAGGGCTGAGCTCTATTTTGTCCTTTGCTGGAGCATGAGAGTACAGGAGAAACTAGCTGTTCTTTTTTCCCTCTTCACCCACTGTTCTCAACAAGATCCCTGATCAGCCAGGGGTTTGGCTCTTCCTTCTGGGAGGAGACCAGTAGTTTATCAGCACAGTCCCACGTTCATGATGCTACCCACAGGCCAACTGTATCCTTTAAGTGCCTTCCTGGGCACCACTGAGTTCCCAGAAGGCGCTGATTTAGGGCAGAGTAGTATAGTATAATTAAATCAACCCCCAAGTTATGTTGGAGTCTATGATGATAATTGATTATGTGTTTTAGTTGCTATTCCACATTCTGCTTAGCTGTGTTGCACAATATGAATAATCAGAGGTTTTGCAATGAGCCCCAATGATATTCCAAATAACGTAATACCAGCCAAAAGGAAAAAAAACCCCATAAATTAGAACACAATTAAACCTCTCTGAGTACTAAATTTCTGGGAAGAATTTAAAGTCTCCAAATTAAAACTCTTGCTTTTATAAACTAGAACAACAACAAATAATCTAGATTTTATTCTTCTCTAAGTTTTGATTCAGCTCATCTTGAGCCAGAAGGCTTTTATTCAAGTTCAAGGGGACAGTCAATGTTATGAAAACACTCTTCTGGAACATATGAGATTGAGATGATCCAACTCCAAATCTCTCAGGGATCCTCCTTGTTTTAGGTGCTGAGGAAATGGGACCCATAAGATAATCATCGTAGTAACCTCACAGAAAAACTTAGGACATACAAGCACAGCCCCAAAGCTGACAAGAAGTGTTATAGCCAAATGATGCACATAAACCCAAATATCCCTATTGTTGTTACCACAGAACAATACCTGTGCACCCTCACTAGGCTCCCACTCAGTCTGTGTAGTTGTCAAGAATTCATGAGTTAGGAACGTAGACTAAGTTGGGAGGATAATTCAAATAGAGCACATACTGCATTGGGGTAACATGCTTCCTAAGTCTCTTTTAATCTATAATACATGATGCTTCCTTTTTCCTCCTTATGCTATTTACTTGTTGAGGAAACTAAGTAATTTGCCCCATTAAATTTTCTATATTCTGAATTTGATTGAATTGCACCTCCATGGTGTTCTTTAACGTATTCCTCAACCCTCTGACTTCTGTAGATTGGCTGTTAAAATCAGAGTCAGTTGTGGTTTGGGGAGACAGATTCAACTACAGATCGAACATTTAACACTGTTTTTTATTGTTGTTGTTGTTATTTGTCTCTTTAAACTATTGGTTGCCTTGAAGACAGCACTTTTCTTGCTTTCCTTTCCGCTGGCTTTCAGGCCTAATATTTGTATATCCAAAAGAGATGGTTCCATAGTCCATCTCTTAGAGTTCTCGATATCAAAAGACAAGAAGTCAAATTAATTCAAAATTTTATAAATCATTTCTTCCTTTATGTCTTTGAATTATGTAATCCTTTTTGAGAGGTGTTTAAAAATCAGACCAACTTTCAATACCACTCTGGGTTGACCTATCATTGTCCTGAATATCTCCTGTCTAGTGGACAGTATCTCTGCACACTTTATTTTAGAATCCAAACTTCACAAATCTTAAGGACTAAGCTTCAAAGCATAATGTTAACTTAAAGGAGGCTTCAATACTCTAATATTATGTTCTATGCTTAGGTCCCAGAAATCAAAATACAGGAGCACAAAATACATTTCCAGTATAAATAGGCCATCAGAAAGATTCCATAGTAGTTCTGAGGAAAATTTTATTCAAAGTCTGAAGACCTGAGTCCAGGTTCCTCACCCATAACTTTTGTTACCTTTGGAAATCAATTGAGATAACTGGTATTCAGTTCCCATATCTAAAAGGACAGTAGGAATCTGGTTGATCTCTGAAATCTCTTCCAAGTTTAATGATTCTGTGATTCTAAGTATATTCCAATTTATTGTCCACTGTAATTCTGAAACCCACTGTTGAGTTAAAGGTAAATTTCTGTATATAACAAAAGAATCTTCTTTTATTAATCAGTGAGGATTCAACCTCAAGAAGGAATATAAATTACTCATTCTCTGACCTACACTTTACTTAAAATAGTCTTTTTTCATTTTTGCCCAGTATGTCATCTTATGATCTGAAAAATTTGACACACTTCATCTGTCTGTCCTCTCATGAAACAGCTGAAAGTGTAAAGCATTAATTAATTATTTTTTTAATTCAAAAAAATACCATCAGAGTCACTCAGTCAGGAACTCTGACAGATAATGAATCCAGCAGGGAACACAATAGGCAAGATTTCAGGTTTCAGACAGTCCATTAGGGAAGGGAAATCATAGCCAAGTTAAAAAAAAAAAGAAAGATAATTTTAGACAGTGGCAAGGTCTATCAAGACAGTGGGATGAGGAAAAGGGGAATGAGGGGAGAGTCTCACTTTAGGTTGGGTACTGAGGAGGGCCCTTCTGAGGAATGGCAAACAGACATTTGAATGATACAAGCAACCTGCCCCTGTGGAAGTGGGGGATGAGTGTCCTAGGAAGAAGAGCAGCAGGAGCAATTCCCCAAGTTGGGAGCAAGCCCAGTGTGTCCTGAAGTGATGAGAAACGTAGGCCCCTGGCCTGTAGGGCTTGGAGGCCAGGCCGCGGCATCTGGTTGTTAAGACAGGGAAATGCTGAAGGCCTGCACACAGAGAAATGTGTTCTGATCTGCATTTTTTAAAAACTATTCTAGCTTGGTCATTCCTAATATGAGGGTCACTCACCGCATCTGTCTTCCTAACAGTTTTTGCCAGAATCCTGAGGGCTCCTGAATCCCACAATGTCACCTTTGGCTCCTTTGTGACCCTGCGCTGTACAGCAACAGGCATCCCTGTCCCCACCATCACCTGGATTGAAAACGGAAATGCTGTGAGTGTCTTATGTGTGGGGTCTTGTCTGGAGAAGAACCGTATGTGGTGAATTTCAGGATAGACCATGTATTTGAGGAGTGACCCCGACCTCCATCTTTGGTCTCACCTACACTATTTGGGGGGCCTTCTAATATCTTTCCCGTAGGAACCACTGCCATAGAAATCGAACTCTAGTAGTTTACTCTTCTCCTTATACCATGGCGGAATAGTAGAAAATTCTTCTTTTGTGTTTTTGTGTAATAGGGAAGTGATAATAATATCTTCCCACACAAGTAAAATAATTTTCATTAAAGTCATCAGTAAAAGACTAGTTCACTGCTGGGATCTTCTTTCATAAAAAAATAATCCATGAATCCATGGATCCATGAGAATCCATGTCTCTCAGTTCAACACTCTTTGTACTAACAAAAACTACATTTTTTGGTAGTACAATAGTAACTGATGTATATTAAGTGATTATTTTTGAACCAGGCCCTGTTCTAAGCACTTCACACATAAGTATTCATCTATTCATTCTACAAACCTGTATTGAGCATGTGAATATTAGGCACCCTTCTAGGCCCTGTGAACACAGAAGCAAACAAAATAGCCAAGTTCCATACCTTTACAGAGCTGACATTCCGATGATAAAATAAACAAATAGGAGAATATATATTGTATATGAATAGTGTCAAAATCCAGGGAGAAAAACAATGCAGGGAAAGGAGATAGAAAGCTCAACCTTAGGAAACAGGGAAACCTCCCCACATTACTGGTGGAAGTGGAAGTTAATATAAGCACTTTAGAGAAGTATAGATGTTCCTCAAAGAATTAAAAATAGAACTTCATATGATCCAACACCCAGCTAGGTATATGTGCAAAAGAAAGGAAATCAGTATATTGACGAGATATCTGTCCTTCCATGTTTGCACCATTCACAACAGCTGAGACATAGAATAAACCAAAGTATCCATCAGTCGATGAATGGATAAAGAAGATGTGGTCCATATATATAATGGAATATCATTCAGTCACAAAAATAAATAAAATCCTGTCATTTACAATAACATGGATGGCACTGGAGGATATTAAGTGAAATAAGCCAGGCACTGAAAGTTAAATATTTGCAGGTTCTCACTCATATGTGGGACCCCCCCCCAAAAAAAAATCTCATGGAGGTAGAAAGTAGAATGATGGTTACCACATTCTTTCTACTTAGCTCCTGTTAAGTGGATTGCTCTCAAAAATTTCAATCTTTCTGCTCTTTATGCTCTGCATAATTCTGTGGAAGGACAGAGGAAACCCTACTTACTATGTCAATTTATTCTCAAGTTCTAGTGTCCACCATAACTGATAACCACAGGAACCCACGACCAAAATAATCTCATTTGTAATCTCTAGCTTATGGATAAATGCCTTAGTCGAGTGCTATATGCATACATAATATCTCCCAAAGTTTTCCAATTAATTTTCTCAAAGTTCACTCCAACATACAGCTATCTGACCTTTGGAATTTTCCATGTCTGTAGGGAAAATTTCTCCATTCTCCTCTCAGTAAACCCTTTCTTTTGTTTAGGTTCCAGCTACTTAGTTGATATTATGTTTTATTAGTCTAATGACATCTCTTTATGTCTGAAAATATCTAGTCCTATAATTACAACATCCTTCCATCTATGAATTTATTTTTCCTAATTTCAGATTTTATTTATCTTTGGGAAGTGCAGGTAGAAAAGGAGAGTTAAACATGTGAGATAAGATTGTTATTGGTGTTGAACAAGCTTAATTCACATGAATACCACCTTAGGATTTTCTCTGCCCTTTTAAACTTATTCAGCTGGATGAGTTATTTTACCACCATTGGGACATACCTTAAGCAAGCTCTGTGATTTTTCTGATTACTATGAGGTGATTTTAAAACATTAACATCATCCCCCAGTTAGTCAGTTTAAGTATCTAGTTCTGAGTAATAACCAAAGCATCCAGTGGTATCCACAATTGAGGGAACTCCCTCCCTTCTCAGGAGTATTGCAATCATACCACCTGTCTTCACAAAATATTTCATGCTCACTCATTCTTTCCTTACCTCCTAGTTGCTAAAATTGATGGCTCCCTAGCGTTGAGGTGGGAGGAAGAGAGGAGCATCATTTGTGCAGGATAGTTCTTATTTAACCGACACTCTCGTAGTTTGCCTTTAGACCCTTTGTGGCTAACAGGTATTTAAAATTGGTTCTTTCTCTATGGATACATTCATGATTCTTCAGAGGTCAGGGAATACTCAAGATGACTTCAGTGATGCATTTTTCTCAGGTTAACTATCTTCTGCTTAGTCCCCAATTTGTTAGTTGATGGGAAATCTCTGTTGAGGTTTATTAAATCCCTCAAAAGATCCTCGTGAGTGGGTTGAAAATGATTCCAAATCCTATCTTCTATAACACCTTGTATCTGCAAACTCTGGGAGCCAAGGTCACTGAACAGAGCTACTGCCTCTTCATTCATTTCATTGGCGATGCTAGCCAGTCTGACTCTGCTCTTTATATTTTACAGGTGAAAATTAGATACTTGTCCATCCTGTCTCAAAATTGGCCGGTGTGTTTGGGTTCCCCAAATGACATTCATATTTGATGATTCATTAGAACTATGCACAGAATTTGAAAAACTATTGAATTTGTGGTTATAATTTACTCCAG